>CABEEJ010002275.1:0-35144 GCA_901482245.1 Timema douglasi | reverse complement strand
TTCTAAATAGATTTGACTTCCGATGATGGGAGATCAAGGCTCGAATCCCGGTCAGGAGTAATGAGGCTGAATTACCTATAAAACGATTTTAGATCACCCTCCACACAAATGCAGGTACATTTATTCTAAATTCAACCTTCAATATAGTCGGTGGCTCTAGTGGCCTAAGGGTAAGGTGTCGGACTTCTGTGTTAGAGTTCCGGGGTTCAATCCTCGGTCCCGGCACAGATTTATCTGATTACCAAACCCTTCCTTCACCTCTAACAAGACATCTTGTGAATGTGTGGAATGCCCAGGCCTCCACCGTGGTTCGGATTCCACGTTAAACTGTAGGTCCTTCATTTCATCTCACAATCACCCCACCATTACACATTAGCGTAAGTGCGTATAACACGAACGGTTAGTAAGACGCGGTGTTAATAATAAACCTTCCTTGTATAACACATTGGCTCAATTAGTATTTATTGTACAACCTGAAAGAGTAATGAGACTCCGTGACAATTAAAAACTTTTAATGGGAATATGAGTATATTCGTCACTGCTTGTAAAACGCGATACTAATTAAATAAACCAAATAAAACGGACTAGTGTTTTTGTTTGTCTGACTAAAATAAAGATATAGTTTGACCCAACACTAAGAAATACTGTTTGTACTTCTTGCTTTGCAGTATAATTTGTGTAGACATGAAGCTTAGGCAAATCTAATTTCAATAAAAGCTTTATACTAATATAAAAGTCATTTTGGATTAACAAAATGCATAGTTATGTTATTATTTATAATGTTATTACTTTCTCCTTTCGAGAACTTATCTGAATATATTTTTCATTATTCCGACTTTAACACTATGGTGGGTCTTGATGTTCTATAATTCTGTGAACTTTAAAAAGTGAGTCTTAAAATTCTATCGGTTGTATATCTAGGCCCACAGCCAAAATTGGTAAAGATATTTCGTCCAAACTTGATATTTAGATATTATATTGTCATGCCTCGTTCCAAACTTAAGACTTTAAATTTTAGCTTTAAAATTTAGGGTAGTTTACTAATAAAGAATGTTTGAAAATTCTAAACCTCCAATTGTATGTAGTGTATTTATGGTTAATACTTGAAAATTTGGAACGTTTCAAAAATGTTTACAATTTATTTATTTATTGGTATATGAATAGGGTTTCATGTGATTATCAAAATATGTTTATTTTTTATGAAGTTAGCATAATACACTGATACAAGATTTTTGAAAATTTTATTCCTAACTTTAGTATTAGAAAGTATTTACGATTATTCCGCACCATTTATTTTGTTTCGTGAACCGTGATGATATTACGACTATCGTAATTTTAAAATGGTATTGTTTACATAGTTTAAAATCAACTAATTTATATTTACATGCACAATAAATGTTTTTTGTAGCTCTTTTATATGTGTGGAAAAAGGTGGCGTGAATGTGTAAATAAGTCCCAAAATTATATTTATCTAAAATCCAATAGTAAATACTATAATACTTTTGCTCGTGCCCAATGAATAACAAAACTCGACTTTATTTTGGTCTCTATTTTCAATAACCACTATTTAAACACGATAAATAAAGTAATATTTATGAAAGCTCTACTTGTGAGGTCCTCATTTCCAAAAATAAACGTACTCCTGTAGACCTAATGTTTATATTTAAACTTTTAGATTGTTTGATTAGAAAAAAATACTACTGCTTCAAATACTTTTTTATCTACCTGGGATATTTTAGCTAATTTTTTGCAATCATTTAACCTCATTAAGGCTCTAAGCACCGACACTTTTAAAGGAGCTAATTAAAAACTTGTTTACTTAACTAGCGTCTTTGGGACGTCAATTAGCAGTGGATGGTTTACAGCCAGAACTTTTATGATAGAATAATCTTGTAACATTTTAGATAGAGCTAGATGAAGATGAATAATTTATAAAAAAATAATATTTTGTGAATATAAAGCCACTAAATACATTATTAAATAGGGATGAAAAGGATAACATTTATAATAACCAGGGCATGGATCTTGATGACTCAAACATAATCGAGAATTGGTTCAAATGTACAAAAAAGAAAGAAAAAACCTTAAAAATACGAACAAAAGCTCGTAATGAATGCACACGACTTAATTAAATCACGCTTTACAAAATAAATGTAAACTTAACGGAAAATGAAACCCCAACAACAAATAAACTCTTACATTCTGATAAATATAGGTCTATCATTGGTTTACAAATATCTGCTTCAGAAGTAATAGCTACCACCTTTCCTCAAACCTCTCCAGACTACTTGCGGTGTCTTACCAGGAATGTGTATTTTACAACTATATGATTAAAGTTGAAGGTTGACAATTTGATTTGATGTTATTCGATGTGAAGTGCACATATTTCTTCAAAACAAGTTTTTCTTCTGGTATTTCTTGTCACCGAAACATGTTGATTTACCACTTTCATACCAGAGAGCAAGGATTGTAACTCAAATGTAAGATTTTAATTTCAAATAAATATTCACTACATATTAATAAGTGTATTTTATCAATAATTTCAACAATATTTTATACTTCTTGGAAAGGGGTGACCTGGCGGTCAAGGGGTAAGGTGTCAGACTTCTATGCTGGTCCTCGGTCCTGGCACAGATTTATCTGATTACCAAACCCTTCCTTCACCTCTGACAAGACATCTTGTGAATGTTAGGAATGCCAGGCCTCCACCGTGGTTCGGATTCCACGTTAAACTGTAGGTCCTTCATTTCATCTCGCAATCACCCTACCATTACACATTAGCGTAAGTGCGTATAAACCGAACGGGTAGTAAGACGCGGTGCTAATAATAATAAACTTCTTTGTTTGTCATTATCAATAATTTTTATATGTTTACGTGTAAAATTAACTTCAACTAATCTAACCTTTACTTTTATAATTATTAGCTATATCGAATTTATATATATATATATATTTAAAAAAAATTATTTTTTATACCAAATTGCATAAACGTCAACTTTATATAAACCTTCCTTGGTTGCCACATACTCTAAGGGCTCCCTCGTGTTGGACTAGACCACCAATGACAGGGAGATCGGGGCTCGAATCCCGATTGGGTGTAGTAAGGATGGTTTTCCACTCTTCCTACATGTAAATGTAGGAACTGAAAATTTCCGTATCCCTAACTAATTAGCTTAATTAGTACATATGCGTATCGCCTGAACAAGTAGGCCTAGTAAGACGCAATGCTTGAAAACAACTGTAATTATATTTATATAATTCTAACTTGACCTGTTTTTCTGAACCTTGTACCAATTATTTTAATAGTTTTGCTATTAAATCATTACTTATATTTTGTTCATATAACAACATAATTGAAATTTTCTTTTGAATATATTATTGGCTCCTACTCTACTACTAGAATGCTTTCTAAATTATGACAGTGGTTGTTCAGAAAGCCCAAGTTTTGTCCGTCACAGAGACAAGCGCCACACAATCAAGGCCCCTCTTGTTCCAAACGACCTGATTCTCCCCTATTTCCCCAACCCCCTCTTCCTTACTCTGCCTTTATGTTCCTCCTTCAGTCACTTCACGTTATTAACCTAATTACACGGTCGGATAAGACCTTTGAAGTGTTTGGAAGTTCATTGGATAAACTCAAGAGTATTAAATAAATGTATATAGAATGTTAAGGTAAGTTAAACTTTTTAGTATGGTAATAATACTAGGTAACCTGGCGGTCTAGGGGGTAAGGTGTCAGACTTCTGTGCTGGCGGCCGGGGTTCAATCCTCGGTCCCGGCACCGATTATCTGATTACCAAACCCTTCCTTCACTGACATTAATGTTTACCCACTTCCAGATGAGCTAAAAACTTGAAATTTGGCAAATTTATAGTTTCTTGCCTGTAACCGACGGGAAAATTACAAAAAAAAAAATATATTAAACCCCCGAAAATAATAATTCAAAATAGCAGAGCAACTTTAAAGTCGGTGCGGACCTTTCTATGGAGGTTTCTTGTGGCTAAACGGTAAGACCTAACAAAAACCGGCGATGGAATTACATTAGTTTACATCCCCTTGCAAAGAAAACTCACAGGGGGTTTGGGGGCGGAGCCCCCAACGAGCAAAGCGAGCATTAATATAAAACTTCGTTTTACGTAAATGTTTTATTTTATTTTAAGTATGCTATGTAGCTAGAGGTTATTGGTTTAAAAATTTCTCAAAACAAGAAAAGTGTGTAGAGAGCTCTATCTACAATTTCCTCCGGTCGAATCTAGAAATATATATATAAAGACTAGGTTTTAGGCCTTGTTTAAATATGGCTAAAAGTGGTCGGATACCATTTAGAAAATAACTTGTCTGGCAGTTTTAAATTTTGTTAGCCATATTTTCATGTTTTATTGCGATAGGAAGTCAGCTGTTGTTTTTGGATAGACTATTCCTATTAGCATCTGTCAATCTACCAGTCCTTATCTCTCTTTGTATATCTGTAAATCTGTATATATTTCTATACCTCCATTTGTTATTTTATCCTTACATCTGTACTTACGTCTGTGCGTTCATCCATCTCTCCGTCTCTCTCTATACATCCCTCCATCCGTATCAACATCCTTATCTTAGTCTGTCTCTCCGTTTTTCTCCATACATCTCTCCATCCGTATCAACATCCTTATCTTAGTCTGTCTCTTCGTCTTTCTCCATACATCTCTCCATCCGTATCAACATCCTTATCTTAGTCTGTCTCTTCGTCTTTCTCCATACGTATCAACATCCTTATCTTAGTCTGTCTTTCCGTCTTTCTCCATCCGTATCAACATCCTTATCTTAGTCTGTCTCTCCGTCTTTCTCCATCCGTATCAACATCCATATCTTAGTTTGTCTCTTAGTCTTTCTCCATCCGTGTCAACATCCATATCTTAGTCTGTCTCTCCGTCTTTCTCCATCCATATCAACATCCTTATCTTAGTCTGTCTCTCCGTCTTTCTCCATACATCCCTCCATCCGTATCAGCATCCTTATCTTAGTCTGTCTCTCCGTCTTTCTTCATCCGTATCAACATCCATATCTTAGTCTGTCTCTCCCTCCCTCCATCCATCCGTATTTCCATCCATCTCTCCGTCCGTCCATCCGACCATCTGTACGTATATCCATCCGTCCATCTCTCCACCCGACCGTCGGTCCGTCTATCTATTGCTACACTAGCACAGGCGGGCACGAGGATCTAAGAATCAGTTTAGTCTTATCTGATTATCCAGTGACGAAGAGGTCAGGGTTCAATTCTTGGCCATATCTACTGATATGGTTTTTCCTAAATTATTTCTTATTTTCCCTCCATGCAAATATGGCTACATTCCCGAACATTCATCCCTTAGTAAATACAGTATATTCTGAGATCCTAGACAGGTGGTAAATATGTCTCCCACAGTCCAAGTCCACTGGGCAATGGCGATTATAGCTCATAAAAGTTGTCAGAAGAAAGTAATTGTGAGAAAATACTGACAAGAAGGCGAACCCAAGATCTGTTGAACATATATTTATTGTGTTGGGAGGGTTAATAAGGGAGGGAAGAGGTATTCGGTTATTTTATTAAATATTTATTTATATATCATATTTCTTTCTGGAATCTATCACATTTATTTCGTCCGGATATTCATTAAGTACATTAAAGTGATGATTGAGTTAACCTAAATAATTAAGGTGGGATGGAAGGAAAAACTTTTTTTTGGTTAAAATAATTCAAATACTTCTCCGGTACAAAAATAGAGTTTAATTTTCTTCACACGGTGACATCAACAGTTGAATATCTCAAGGGTGTTATGGAATTTAATGACATCTTTTTTCTTTTCATTTAAAAACTTTGTGGCATTTAATGCCACTGTGTTCACGACAGTAATTCAAGAAAAGTTGATCTCACGAAATGAAGAAAATTAAGCTTTATGTTTGTACTGGAACAATATTTGATTTATTTTAGGAGACAATTTTTTTTTGCCATAAAACTGCAAAAAACATTGGCCTTTTCTCGCGTCCCCTTAAATCCCACCTTAAATTTTTTAGGTAAAAATCACTTCTTGGTTATAGTGTTAAGGTGTCATTTTTTTTAGTTTAATTAATATTTCTGACAATAATTGCTGATAATAATATATACTAGCTAATTTAGTTAGGCATGACATAGTAGCTTGAGCTAAATTATGTATTAAATAATAGAACTGCCGTACGTTAAAGTATACAGATTATTAAAAACATATTCGATATCATTTTTTAATATTACTTCTTCAATTTTCTGAATAACATATTTTTATTTAAAATAAAGATAACATTTCAAAAGGTTACGTTGCTATTTATGAATTTTTTTTTTTTAACAAGATAAATTTCTACTGAAACCGTTTTGAAAACAAAATAATGAGAGGAGAACTTAACCTATTTTGTCATAATAAAAACAAATTGGGGAAAATAAGGTTGAATGTGAAATATGAACCTAACAAGATACGACTTTTTTTTCTACTTAAGAAAATAAGGGATAATAATAATAATAATAATGAGAAAACATGGTTTGTTAAATATATGCCTGATAATGAGAAGAGAACAAAAAAAATGTTATTACTCTATAATTGTTATTTGTAAACGAAAATAATTTTGTTTTTCTAAGGTGCAGAAAGCGTATAATGACTATGGGACAAAAACAAAGATAAAAACGTGGTTATGTCTGCTATGGAGTCTTTATTTCCTAGAAGCTTTGTTGTAATTTTAATTTTAAGGATGACATTTTCTGACTTATAAATTCAAAACAATAAAAAAATGCTGGAAATTTTCAACATTATTAAAGGGATATAATTGAGCAATTACGACAGTAAAAAAACAATTTTCCACTATACAAAACATAGCCTATGGAATAAATTCTAAATATGATGTTTTCTAGTGTATATTTGACCAAACATATTGAGATCCTGCTTTAACTTGACAATTTGCATCCATATTAGTAGCCGAATGATATAAGGCATTACCCTAGCAATGAACTAGACTTTCAATGATGGGGATATCGGTGTTTGATCCCAGTCGGGGGTACTTAGAGTGGTTTTACAACTCCCCAGACTAGACTGTATTAAATAGTGGCCAATAAATCTTCCATTTGACCTGAATTTCTTGTATACTAGGAGAGTGGTAGACTTCCAAGATTAGACTATAAATACTGCCCTAATGAGATTTACATCTGGATCACGTGCCTCGCAGCACGTCCCATACTATTTTACAAATTCGAAAATGAAGGTACGATATTCAGTAGTCCTATGAAGTTCTTACTACATTGAATGACTATATTTCTAGTTACTAATATTAGTAAAAGATGTATTATTTAATAAATCAATTTGAAAAAAAAAGTATCTGAATCTATAAGGTATTTAAAATATATTAGCTCAAATATGATTTTACAAAATTAAGAACTTATATTTTGAATATTCACTATTCTCTTAGAGGTAATACAAAAGTAGTTACGGTTGTCTCCCTGAAGACTGAATGTCTCAAACACTCATTCTTGAGCTATATCCTGGTGAGTACTGTTGTCTCCATGTCTCCCTGAAGACTGAATGTCTCAAACACTCACCTTGAGCTATATCCTGGTGAGTACTGTTGTCTCCATGTCTCCCTGAAGACTGAATGTCTCAAACACTCACCTTGAGCTATATCCTGGTGAGTACTGTTGTCTCCATGTCTCCCTGAAGACTGAATGTCTCAAGCACTCACCTTGAGCTATATCCTGGTAAGTACTGTTGTCTCCATGTCTCCCTGAAGACTGAATGTCTCAAATACTCACCTTGAGCTATATCCTGGTGAGTACTGTTGTCTCCATGTCTCCCTGAAGACTGAATGTCTAGAGCACTCACCTTGAGCTATATCCTGGTGAGTACTGTTGTCTCCATGTCTCCCTGAAGACTGTCCCCAATACCATTCTCTGTCATCGTGGTGTCCGTGCAGCGTCGGTAGTTGGTGGACAGCGTCGCGTTGTTCATAGCCGTCTCCTCCTGGTAGCGTTCTTCAGTTTCCCTACCTTCCTGGTCCCCCACCAGGCCTCGCATCGCCGTGTCCCCCTTGGAGGTGCCGATGCCCGCACTACCGCCCCCACTGACACAGGTGTTCCGATGCTTCTTCCAGCGTCTCTTCGAGATGGACGACCTGATGGAACCGACGCGCTCACGCACTGCCTCCACGGGAACACAAGGGCATAAACTTGCCAAGATCTCTTTGAACTCCTTCCTGAAGTTGTCGTTGAGCCACCCGTAAAGGAGAGGGTTGGAGCAAGCGGAGGACATCCCCATCATGTGACACACGGCGTAGCAAATCATCATCGACTGCCTATCGTCTCCAAAAGGGTTGTAAAAGTCTACCACGAGGTTGAAGATGTTCAAAGGCATCCAGCTTATGCAGAATATGAAACCTATGGATACCAACAGAGAGTTAGTCCTTTTCATCCTCCTGTCGTCCTTAGCTTTCCGCTTCTGCGATCCGCTACCACTTCCGGCCTTCCCTTTCGACGAGGAAGATCCCATGGCGGAAGAGTTGACGTACCTATACCTCAACTTCCTGCAGATCCTCGAGTACGCTACACTCACAGTGATGATGGGCAATACGTATTGGAACACCAAGGAGAACACGGAGTAATACGCTCTTCCATGTTCCACTGGCCATTCCTCCAAACAGTACGCGATATGGTCTATGCCGTAGCTGGGTAGGTTTATCTCGTGGTGTTTCAGAGTCTTCCAGATGAACATCGGACTTGCCAGGACGAGAGACGCCACCCATATGCAACTGAGGATTATGATCGCACCCAACTTCTGCAGGCTTTCTCTCGTGGGGTAGACGATGACCTGGTACCTGTCCAGGGCTATCGCGGTGATGGATATCGTCGAGACAAAGATGCTGGTCGCCTGGAGGGTTCCCAACATCTTACAGATGAAGGCGTGGCGTCCCAGGGGCCAGTATCTGGTCAGTATCTCCATCATGGTCAGTGGCATCGTGATCAGGCAGAGGAGAAGGTCGGACACGGCCAGGTTCACGATGAACATGTTCCTCGCCGTCCTCATGCTGGGTTTCCTGACGACTGCGCAGACGACCAGGCTGTTCCCCGCGGCTCCCACGACGATGAGGACGCTGTACATGAACACCAAAGAGTAGAAAGGTCCGTCCTCCATGCTCCTGTTGCGCGCCAGTTGATCCATAATGTTGGGATCGATGTTTTTCGAAGCGTTGATGACACTGGAGAATTTCTCTATCACGTCTGACATGTTGTAGGGGAACGTGTGATGGAACAGGTCTTGATCTTGGTCCATCTTGGTGTTGGGTTAGTCTCCCTGTGGAAAAATAAAGGAATGTATATACTTTTTGTAAGCATTTAGATAATCTACGACCCCACCTTATGATTATTCCAACAATATAAATTATATTTGTATTAAAACAAAAGAAACATCCTACACAAATTTTCTTTTCTAAGCAGATTTTCATAAATCAAAATTCAATTACGTCAGCTCCCAATCGAGCCATACTTATCGAGCGGCCACCGCTTTTGGCGATTACCAACTTCTGCGGATAGAGGGCGTCACGTGATCAGACCCTCCATGTTAATTGCTCGGAAACGTTGTAGCCTGCTATCTGTATAACCATGTATTTAAAGAGGAGCTTTGTTAATATTTTATACAATATAAAAATCTAATATTGCCATACCATGATAGGTATGGCAGGATTTCGATAGGAAGTAAAGTTAAGAAGATACAAATATTTTCTGCTCTCGACATTGATAATATTTTACAATATTATTCGTATTGTAACGTCCCTATCCTACTTCTGACACAACTGTGTAAGGTCACTGGTTTTATCTGGGTGCCCGGTAGCCAACCCTACTACAGCCCTACCGGGGCACCGTAGGGACTTACATGGTTAGGATGGACCCCGAGTGTTAGGGGTTGGGATAGGTGGTTCGTGGGGAGTGAGACTAGCGAGTTAGTCCAATAAGATGCTAAACTACTACATGAGTCACCGGGTAGATCTCCCGTGACGAGGGAGCAGGCACGATAACGGTCTCGCAACCTTTCTGTAGACCCGCGATCGACCCTCCGGTGGGGTGAACCACCAAATCACATTTTATATCGTAATTTCATCAGACGTGCTAAATACCGCCACACATGTCCTGAGCATGGCTTCCAACATTCAACAACCGTGTGTTATTCTCACACACAAAACTTGCTGATATCGATATCCCACCAGCCAGGAAGGTCCATCGGTCGCACCGTGCTCGCTCGTCAACAAGATGCAAGCTATATGAGCTATATGCTACTCTCAACAGGATGACAACCCAATACTCTTGACTTCCAAGGAAATGTACAAGCGTGGGTTAACCTCCTGCCAGAATAAACCTTAGAATAATTATGCTCCCACAGTATTATTTTGTAGGTATTGATGATATCTATCAATATGATAACTAAAGATCACATGACTTGATATATGAAAATATGAGTGTTGTAAATGATAGATACTGTTTTTACTACAGCTATCTTGGTATTTCTATCAATCACAAACATTACTTGAACTACTTTCATAACGTGTTTATACGTCTAGTCACGTGTTCTGCAGCTGTAACGCTTGACAAATAATATCAATGCTAATAATATAATTATAAAAAATTATGTATCAGTTACATTTTGTCTAATCTGATTGCGAATAAATATATTTTCATTTTCCAAAACCTCTCGCATTTCCCCTCTAGTAGGTTTTTATCAGACTCCCTTTCGTTTATGGTTCGTAGAATATACAAACTTACTTCCACGGTACAGTTAAGAAGGAATGAGAGATCGAACGTTTGCGTCTCCTTGTAAAACATAATGAGATTATAATACGGTGTTAGCTACGCGTCCTTATTCCTTAAGCTGGAGAACGTTATACGTTCTTTGCCATTACATTTTCTTTGATATCACGAACATATTCTACTAGACATAAGTCTTTGAGAAAAAAAAATGGAGCTGTGAAAAATAATAATAAAATAAATTATGAAAAGGGAAGGGAGGAGGTATATAAATGCGTGTTTCGTTGTGTTGTATGAACACAAATTAAGGCGGCTGCCTCCATCGACGAGAAATTATCAATCGCTGTTAGGTCACGCTACTTAAAATGAAATCGTCTGTGTCGTTTTCTGAAACTGCTTTTATATTCTGTCCAAGCTTATACACTTTTTTCCCTTCACCTACAGCAACCAGTTGTCATTTCAATAAGAAAGAGGGGAACGAAATGTAGTGAACTTCTTATCTAGAGGTAAAAAGGAAATCTCGCTGCTAGTTATCAAATATCTTAAAATATTCTGTTGTGAGCTTATTAATTATTTTTTTATTTATTTGTTAGAGGGAGGTTAAATATAAAAACCTTTTCTTACTATCAAGCATAGTATTATAACTCCATAAGTAAGATTAAAAATAGGTTTAAAATAAGCTAATCTCACATTTCACACTTTTTTCTTTAAAGAATAAAAATAGCCTAAGCTATTATTATATTGCTCTTAGTGAGGATTTACTCGCACGTAGATAGATACCAATATAATAGTTTTGGCTATTTTGATTATTAAATATGCAGTTCCGTACAGTTATAATAATCATACATGTGGCAGCCTTAAGCCAGCTACCGAGTCGAGGGTGGCTGCGTTATCTGATAGCTCGTGATCTTAATAAATCACACATTTGAAGCCGATGATTTCCACACGTCCATCATAGACTCTGCCTTAAAATATGAGTGAAGAATGGCCCTGGACACGGGACGATTCCCGGATATCTCTGTGGTTAGAGCGTTGGCGTACTAAGCCAAAGGTCCCGGGTTCGATATGAGTGAAGAATGAGCCTGGGCACTGGACGATTCCTGGATAGCTCAGTGGTTAAAGCGTTGACGTACTAAGCCAAAGATCCCGGGCTCGATTCTTGTGTCTAGGTGTCAATTTTTAGAATATTATATCTAGAATTTTTCTTTCAATAAAACTCATACTATAGGGTGGTTAAGAGAAAAGAGCCCTGATGGAATCTTTCTACTTCATTTTGGCGTGAACCTTATTTTGAAATAACTGATCGTATAATTAAATATGGCGTTAGAGCCTAACGTATGCGCTATAATTTCTCGCTTACCGAGGTGGCTCCATTAAGGAATTTTACTTAATTTATCATAAAGATACAGTATTGTAATCGTGAACGTCTTTTAGCTCAATATTATGATAAATCTCGAAGTTTTAAGTGCCCCCGAACTAAAATAAAAGTTAGGCTTGAAAAATATTATGTCCGCAATCATAAATTTCTATCCGATACCTTAGCTTAGTCGGTAGCTTGTATGCCTACTTAGCTAAGGGTTCCAGCCTCGATTCCCAGTGTGGCCGAAAATATATCATTTCTGAAATGTGGGTTTACCCTCTCACATTGATAAATTAACGGTGGGGGACTGGATGTTGTGCTTATACAAGTTTTAAGTTAGATTGTAAGTCATATGAAGCTACGACAGGCCTAGCAAGCTGGAGGTGGAAAATATATGGTTTGAATAAAAAACTGCCACAGGATGGTAACGGTAATGGATGTAAAAAGTGCAATGACAATTGTAGACTATATAAAAGCGAATCACTCTTTTTTTTCACTCCCCTTTCGTGTTATACGCTTCGGATCCCTCTTCCTCAAACAATGAGTGAAGAATGACCCCAAGTGACCTGGCAGTCTAGGGTTAAGGTGACAGACTTCTGTGCTGGGGGTCCGGAGTTCAATCCTTGGTCCCGGCACAGATTTATCTGATTACCAAACCCTTCCTTCACCTCTGACAAGACATCTTGTGAATGTGGGGGAATGCCAGGCCTCCACCGTGGTTCGGATTCCACGTTAAACTGTAGGTCCTCCGTTTCATCTCACAATCACCCTACCATTACACATTAGCGTAAGTGCGTATAACCCGAACGGGTAGTAAGATGTGATGATAATAATAATTGCGTCCCCATCCACTCCACTTTCAAACTTTTGTTTACTCTATATCGAACGGCTTCTTCACAACTTTTCTACAGCTTTTCATACCAATGACCTCCTCACTGTTTGGATAGCTCCTTCCTGTTCCGATTTTACAACCCTTCAACCCTTGTTTCTCAATCTACTTTTCTCTTTGTCTGGTATTACCCTGTTACACTTTCATTTCAAACCCACAATGGTGGTCGCATGGTCTAAAGCGTCCCTCTCTTGTCTTTTATCACCAACGAAGGAGATATTGGGGCTCTAGTTAGCTCCAGACAGGGACAGGGTGTAGTGAGGTGGACTGGATAGAACTATCTCAAGATAGGGACAGGGTGTAATGAGGTGGACTGGATAGAACTATCTCAAGATAGGGGTAGGGTGTAATGAGGTGGACTAGATAGACTAGCTCCAGACAGGGACAGGGTGTAGTGAGGTTGACTGGATAGAACTATCTCAAGATAGGGACAGGGTGTAATGAGGTGGACTGGATAGAACTATCTTAAGATAGGGACAGGGTGTAACGAGGTGGACTAGATAGACTAGCTCCGGACAGGGTGTAGTGAGGTGGACTGGATATAACTATTTCAAGATAGCGATAGGGTGTAATGTGGTGGACTGGATAGAACTAGCTCAAGATAGGGATAGGGTGTAACAAGGTAGACTGGATAGAACTAGCCCAAGATAGGGACATGGTGTAGTAAGGTAAACCTAATCAAATAAATATATATCTATTTTATATAAAATAAATATGATAGTGTAATACCTCCCTTATAGATAGCTTCCTCCTTTCTCTTCTGCCCCGGGGACTTGCCGATACGTGATAAACGACCGGTCATCAACGAACGACCTTCTGACACCACACATTTCCCATCCACGAGAGAGAGAACCTTTCAAACTCTCCAGTCTTGAGTCCGGGAGGGTGAGATATGAGTTTCTTTTTAACAGGAAATCGAGAGGTAATTTTGGCAAGTGGCTAAAAAAATACCGTCGATAAAGGTGGCAGGGTGATATTGCACGTATAATGAATGATACATCTTGAGGACTACGACCCTGGAAGACTGGGTTTTAATCTCGAGGGTATATACTAGCTGTGTTCCCCTCCTACCGGCCCTCTTCCCCCTACTCTGGCGGTTATTGCATCATTATTCTGGCAATATATTAAAGAAAAATGTAATTTTCTCACTACCCGTCAAAATAGGTTTTTCTTAGCACGTCCTACTAACCATTCGTACTATACGCATATATACTAATTAAGCTATTGTATTAAGGGTGAGGAAGGTTGAATTTAGAGGAAATGTACCATCATTTATGTAAAAATCCCCTCAGTATACCCGAATAGAATACGTAATCCTAGCTCATCTTCATAAGCAGTCCGGTCTATTGTGAGAGTAGCACCTTAGACTATGCGGCCACCGAAGCGGGTGAAAAGGTGGTTAAAGGTTGGTTTACACGTTCACCAACATTTTTGACCAGAATACGTTCGTTTGAGCATCGATTCACACGTTAGAAAAAAAAATGCCTGTCGATCCACAACTCTTTGCAACGCAAACTTAAACCACCTCATTATATATTTATATTTAATTCACTAGTGTATAAACAAATCTTTCAGATTATTTTAACGATGGATGGTTTTTAATTATTACGTTTTGTAGTGAAATTAATGAAACAGAATGAGATCTACGTGCACTTTTCATTTAACGAGTAATTTCGAATCATTTATCAACAGAAGACGCAGCTGTCTTCTTGTGTCTCGCTTTGTATGCATGCGCGCAGACTGATTCGGTTGAGTTAGACATTCGATAGGCTCTACATGGTATTTTATATACAGGATGATCCAAAAGTCACGCAGCCCAAAGAAAAAACTTATATTTTGTGCCATCAATTCGGTATATTGTTGATTTATTCGGCACGATTGTTTCTGTAAAACTACGCACAAACCATTTTCGGTATTCCATGTACGAATTGGCCTTAAAATAATGTTTCCGAAATTAATACTCGCTTTGCTCGTGAAAAACTCATATTACATTTTCAAATGCTCCAACTCAACTGTCTAGACCTAGTGTATGTCTCAAGGTCACAGGGCCTGCACAAAATCCTGCCAACATTACAATGTTGTCATACATATAAACATGTTTATTTTCCATATTCTTCTGTGAGGAATATCCTTGGAAAAATAGGGTTGCCTAACTTTTGGATCACTCTGTAGAAGCGTGGAGAAAGCTGATATATGTTTCCACCGACGCAGAGGTCCGTGAATAAGTTAGCGCTGGTTCTTTTTGATTGGTTTAAAGCTCATCCCATAATCACATTTAAGTTCTGTTCTTGTTCTTTCGGTGGAAGATTGTATCCACAGCAAGACGGTAGACTCGAATTTATTTTTTAATTTTTAGATCCGCGTCTTACTACCCATTCCGGTTATACGCATCCCATTGAAATTGGTCACCTTTGATTTAGAGGCCCGAGATTGAATGCGTTCGGGATGGTTCTACCAAGATGTGTTTCTCTCATAAAACTCTTTCAGTAAAAATGTAGGTGCATTTCTTCTAAGCTAACTATCTATTAAATCACTAATGATCCTTTTGCTGAGCGTACCACACACTTAAAATGTAATTTACCTACCCCTATTTTAATGTACTAGCTGATAATCTACATTAATAAGGCCGTAAAAAGGGATCGTAAAAAATATATAAGAAATGTACCTACATTTGTATGGAGAAAGAGGGAGATACCATTGACTAAAAATCATACTAATAAACTCATCTCGGATTTGACCCACGACCTCCCAGTCACCAATCAACCAAGATATACGAGAAAGGCGAAAATTTCCACGCTGTAGGGTCCCAATTATGCTCACTGATAGGTATTTGTCATTAAAAAAAATTTTTTTTTAGTTACTCAACGTGCCTTTCATGAACTGATTGCTAATATCAGCCAAATGGTGACATAGCGGTCTAGGGGTAAGATGTCAGACTTCTGTGATTGGGGTCCAGAGTTCAATCCTCGGTCGCGGCACGGATTTATCTGATTGCCAAACCCTTCCTTCACCTCTGACAAGACGTGTATTAATCACAACTTGTGAATGTGGGTAATGCCAGGCCTCCACCGTGGTTCGAATCCCACGTTAAACTGAAGGTCCTTCATTTCATCTCACAATCACCCTACCATTACACATTAGCGTAAGTGTGTATAACCCGAACGGTTAGTAAGACGGTGCTAATAATAATAATAATAATAATAATAATAATAATAATAATAATTTAATTTCCTTCATCAAAGTAATGGCCAACAGTCGTAAGACCTATAACAGGCCAGCACTGAAAGTACACAAGTATACACAAGTACCTTACAAATACATATATTTACACGAGAAAATAATAATAAATATCAGCCAACTAACGTAAATACATAACAAACACAACAGCCAATACCCTGGCCGTTAATTCATCACTGTGAAACGGGAAAGCTCACATTTCACTAATGATAATCTTTTCGGCTATCGCGGGAAACGTACCAGGTACCCTAAGTTTCAGTAGACGGACAATACTGACTGAGATAAGGCGTTGGACTTAGCCCCTTGTTGATTTTCACCGAAGAAAGTACATTTACTTTGTGTGGAAACGACTGTCGGAGGGAGATGATATAGTGAGATTCTATTTGCTTTTCGAACCTCTTCACCAGAATTATAATATTCTTAAGTACCTCAGGACATGCTTCGGGCCAGTTTCTTAGTCAAATTTAGTACGCCTCAAGTGCGGCGCTGAACTAAATACAAGACGACACCTACTTAAACTCGAATGGAATGGGCCGTTCTCGCATAGGAACCTGGCCCATTCCATTCTGGTCTAGGTAGGTGTCGTCATGAACTTAGTGTAGCGCCGCACTTGAGTTGTACTAAACTTGACTATGAAACTGGCCCATTTTAAAATCTCAGTGTTAACCGGCTACACGCGGTAGTGATCAGTGTGCCTGGCTACGAACCTAGGGGTCCCGGGATCGATTCCCGGCTGGTACCGTGGGTATTTTTCCTGAAAGGTGAATAACCCCAACGTTCACCTGGGTTTAGTTGATTAGACTTGAGTTAGGCTTAAGTATTTCTACTGGTTCTACACTCTCATACTCACTATCACCCTCATACCCACTATAACCCTCATACTCACTATCCCCCTCATACTCACTATCCCCCTCATACTCACCATCACCCTCATACTCACTATAACCCTCATACTCACTATCCCCATTATCTCATCTCACCGGGACATGGAAAGAGCTTCCACGGAAAGGATGAACTATTAGGAAATTCGGGCGTCCCCTGGGCATCGGCTAATATTTCCACAAACTGGGCTACGAATGATATAGCCCAAACCCGCAATAATAATATTATTATCATCTTTAATTGTTATAAATAACCTCTTGATGAAGCTAATGATAGTGTGTATGTAAGGAGCAGTGGCACTTCCTATGTCAACACATATACCCTGATTTTGGTTGGAAGCACAGCTTAGAACATTCAAACATTTTATTTTTGTCAACACTGATAGCATTATACTATATTATAATTGTTAGTTTATAGGTATTGATAATATCTATCAAATGTGACAGCTGCAGATAACATCACACTATGTATGAACATATAAAAAATTGTTTTAGTAACTTAAGTAACTACCAGATACATTTTAAGCACCACGTCTTACTAACCATTCGGGTTATACACCTATGTAATAATTATGCTAGTAGATTAGGTACGAGTAGATTGCTTTTAGAAGAAGAGCACCCATATTTGCGTGGCAAGAGAGAGACTTGGAAACTATTTAGGAAAATTCCCCTCAGTACACTTGACCGGTATTGAACTATGATCTCGCCGTCGTAGGCAGTCTAGTCTATTGACAGAGGAGCACCTTATACCATGCAGCCACCGAAGTGGGTCAGATAGGCCTACTGTTCTTAACCAATATCAAGGTAACTCCAGAAACAAAGTGGGTTTATAACTTTACCGGGTGGATCTTTCCGGCAGTAGGAGAACATACAAGGGAGGAGGGAAATAGAAATGACAATACTATTTTTATTGTTTCCCTACCTCTTCTTATCATTATTATTATTATTATTAGCACCGCGTCTTACTAACCGTTCGGGTTATACGCACTTACTACGCTAATGTGTAATGGTAGGGTGATTGTGAGATGAAATGCAGGACCTACAGTTTAACGTGGGATCCGAACTACGGTGGAGGCCTGGCATTCCCCACATTCACAAGATGTCTTGTCAGAGGTGAAGGAAGGGTTTAGCAATCAGATAAATCTGTGCCGGGACCGAGGATTGAACCCCGGCCGCCAGCATAGAAGTCTGACACCTTACCCCTAGACCGCCAGGTCACCTTCTGGTTATACTCTTAAGTATTAATTACGATAATGGCTTTAGAATAAGGAAGGTTGTATTTAGAATAAATTGACCCACATTTGCGTGGGATGGGGAGGAGGAAGAGTAGAAAACAATTTTTAGGAAAAACTACCCGCAGTTTACCCGACCGAGATTTCAAACCCAGATCTTTCCGTCCTCGGCAGTTTAGCTCAACACGATACCAGTGCGTTGGCTAACTACACTACCGAGGCGGGTCGTCAGGGTAGACCATAAATCTGGATAAAAATAGATTTTATATGAATTTTTTTTTATTTTAATTGGCTAGGCAAAGCAAAAGTAATTTCTATTATCCAAGGAAACGAAAGGAAACTCGTATACAAGTCTAAAATGGATCTTTGTGAATCGAATGATTGAATTTAATAAGAGGTACTGACAAGATGTGTATTAATCACAACTTGTGCATGTGTGGAATACCAGGCCTCCACCGTGGTTCGGATCCCACGTTAATTTGTAGATCCTGTATTTCATCTCACAATCACCCTTATTACACATTAGCGTAAGTGCGTATAACCCGAACGGGTAGTAAGATGCGGTGCTAATAATAATAATAATAATAATAATAATAATAGTCCGCCCTGAAAGCTACAGTAGCCGCGTGGCTTCTTTGGTGCTGACTGATAGCTTACAGCTGACTTCTGACAGTCAACATTCAGGTATGTACCTAAATTTTGGCCGTCAGAAGTGACGGCTCCTTAACACATGTTTTTGCAGATCATATAGTTCAGCGTAGGGATTACATAATTTGGTCTGGTAACTTTTCAAAGCCGTCAGCTGTCAGCTGTGAGCTGTCAGTCAGCACCAAAGAAGCCGTGGGGCTACTGTACCTACGCACCCGATGTTGAGAACCTCTGTTACACAGAATGTCGACAGTGGCTTGTTGAGGAGTGAAAAGGGAGACAAGACATTCTGTCCCCACGAGTTCCCCAATAAAGCTGGAACCAGACAAGTGGAAAACACGTCATACGGACAGGGTGTGATGGAGCGAGAGGTGTGAGGTACGCGATCAACATAACAGTGAACAGGGAACAAAGGAGAAGGAGCCGAACTAAAAAAGAAGACGACATATGTGAACACAAAAAGCACGTCATATGGTTTAAAAGGGAAAAATAGAAATGTATCGAATGGATGGCGAAGTGAATGACATTATTTTGTACTTTTTTTTTTGCGTCTTACTACCCGTTTATACGGCCACGTGATTTAGTTGTCAGTGCACTTGGCTACGAGCCCAGGGATCCCGAGCTCGATTCCAAGCTGGTATCGTGGGTATTTTTCATTTAAGGGGAATTATCCTAAGGGTAACCAGGGTTCGGTTTGTTAGGCTTAAGTTAGGTTTAAGATTGTCACTGGCTCCACAAATTCATAATAACTAACGACGTGTAGATAACCTTCATAGATGTTCCCTGGGTAACGTTTTGTGTCACCGGGGCGACAAAATGTCTACATACAGGCGACTGGACTGGATGCCATGTCCCTCCCGGTCAAAAATGTCATACGCTAAAAAAAACTAAAAAATACCTTCCCGTTTGAGTTATACTTCTATTTACTAATTACAATAATGTGTTATGGATGAGTAAATGTGAATTTAAGAGGAACGCATTTGCGTGTAAGCAATGTGAAAAACCATCCTCAATAGACCCTGTAATGATATTGGTTTTGACCCCTCTTATATATTCAAAAAGTAATAGATAAAGTACAATTTTCTTTTAAGAACTGTATATAAAGTTTCCTTTTAATACTTCATCCATGGAGAATCACGCGTTTTCAGAAGTAATTTAAATACAATACGTTTTAAAATTTGCTTTCTTTAAATAAAAAACTACCTCCGTTCTATTTGAAAATCAGCTGATATTCTGGCTGCCTTTACTCAATAGGAGGCTAGCCTTCACAACATCGGATTGCAAGGGAGTTCTCCTATTAGTTAGTTTTAATACTGGTGACAAGGAGTCCAAGAAGCGAGAGGTAGGTCATATGTAAGCAGCTTGTGCAAATGAATCTACACAGAGTATATTAATCCAGAGAAAATCTTAGAAATCGTGTACAATGTTAAATCTATACAAAATTCGAAAAATAAATACTATCACAGTAATAAATACATGTAAAATCAGATGGTCATAGCCATGTGATAAAAAGGGCGTAGTACGGCATGCACGCGTCGACGTCGTCATCATCATCAAACCCAGTATCGTTATAATTACTGCTCAACAGTAAGGCATAAACGGGTCCACATCCGCATCATCATCATCATAATCATCATCATTTAAAAACCGCTATCACAATAACCCGACCAGGATTTGGACCCCTGACTTCCCTTCATCAGCAGGCCAGTATTATATGAGAGTGACGCCTTAGACCATTCAGCCACTAAAGTGTATCTTGTTTGCACTTGAATATGTAATGGCTAGAGAAGGTTGACCACAAGTTTATGGTTAGTCTGGTTAGATTCCAGATAGTGTGAATTTACCTACAAAAATTTGGTAGTAAGTTTCTTTTATAAGATACAAATAATAATCTTTGCTGTCAACATTGATAACATTTGTATAGATATTTAGTTTTATTTTACAGTCGTATATCAAAAGTTACATCTGACATAACATGACTTGGCATATGCATATCTGTTGGATAAGGCACTTTATATAAAAAATGTGTCTATAATTTCTTAATTGCAGGAGGGTTTGTTCTATTATGCAATTAGTAAAACATCTAGATACCGAGTTTGTATTAATTGGGGTAGTGTATTTTGTTGAATTTATTTGTAGGTCATGTCTCTATTTCATTTGAAATTTAAAGACTCACACGCTTCAAAGAAAAACAAGATATCTCGACGCAACTTTTTGATTTGGAGATGGGTATTATTGTTACTATTACTAATCCAGGTATTTAACATGCACTTTCGAACCTACTGATTATATCAACGCACGACTTATAAAATAACACCTAGACGTTATTTCATCAATGTGAAAGGGGAAACCCACGTTTCACCGAATATAAATTTATCGGCAACGCTGGTAATCGAATCAAGGATCTTTAGCTCAACGGGTAGACACTTTATCGAATCAGCTAAGGTGTCGAAATGGAAAGGTTAGTTATGGAGTCCTGTTTTCATAGGAAGAACCCTAAGAGATAATTTCACGTATACTTACTCTCTGGCATGAAAGCTCATTGCCGCACTTAATAAAGTACGTCGTCAAACGTCAAATATTATTATTATTATTATTATTAGCACCACGTCTTACTACCCGTTCGGGTTATACGCACTTACGCTAATGTATGATGGTAGGGTGATTATGAGATGGAAATGGAGGACCTACAGTTTAACGTGAAATCCGAACCACGGTGGAGGCCTGGCATTCCCCACATTCACAAGATGTCTTGTCAGAGGTGAAGGAAGGGTTTGGTAATCAGATAAGTCTGTGCCGGGACCGAGGATTGAACCCCGGCCGCCAGCACAGAAGTCTGACACCTTACCCCTAGACTGCCAGGTCACCCTTCAAACGTCAAATACTATTATATTAGCACATAAAATTATTAAACAATGCTAATACTAATGCTTACTGAAAAAAAAAATGTGTTTTCAAAATTAATTGAGCTCTGCAAAAAGAGCTTCAGTCAAAATCAGGTATTTTCCATAATTCCCTGCCAAAAGGGCTTTAATCAATGACTGAAGCTATTCTGAAAATAAAACTAATAACAAATTTTATGTTTTTAATGTTCATTTCAGAAAGGGATTACATTCATTTACTGAGGCCCTTTCTTCATGGAATTATGGAAACTAATTGTTTTTTTACTAAGGGCCTTTTTACAAAGAGAGTTTCAAATGGTTCTTTCATATCAAATTCGGACTATAAAACAGAACCGCATAGCATTCCTGTCAAACGTGGTGCCTAATGTTTAAGGCGCATACAATTCATGGAGAGGTTCATATCTTTTAGACACAATCTAACAGAATAAAATATAGTGAATATAAAGAAGAGATTAGAAATCTGAATGAATATGTAACATGTCTAAGGACGGGGAGGGGGGGGGGTCAATCGATAAACCACCATACACAAGTGGTGATAAAAAAAACCGCATTTCAATAAAAAGAAGACCACTAAAAGAACTTTCAAATGTTAAAGCAATATAAGGCATAAATAAGTATATAGAGAAAAGGAATTGAAATAAAAGAGGGACTGACACTTTAAAAGGGTTTTAAGAAAACCACTGTAAAAATAAATTAAAAAGAAAGATAAATAATTTGACGGGTGGAATAAGAGAGGGGTTGGAGGGAAAAGAAGTTTAAGTGTGATGTAAAGACAGGGGATGGAGGTTATTTAGCAGTCATAAAAAAAAGTGGTGAAAATGTTAATGGGAAAGATGTTGATTTAAGAAATAATGTGTAAAATTAAGTTATAAGAGGTGAAAGGAAAATGGTCCACACTTTTGAGAAACAAAAGATCCATATTTTTTATTTTTTCATATATATAAATTATTGTGAATGTGAATTATTTTTTACCAAGAGATTGTGATAAATCAAGTTTAATATTCCCCTGAAAAAAAACAAACATGCTATGATGCCCTATACAGACTTATTCACTCCTGTGCCTAAAAATGGAGACATTTTAGTCTACTTAAAAATATTATTATTATTATTAGCACCGTGTATTACTACCCGTTCGGGTTATACGCACTTACGCTAATTGTGTAATGGTAGGGTGATTGTGAGATGAAATGGAGGACCTACAGTTTAACGTGGAATCCGAACCACGGTGGAGGCCTGGCATTACTTAAAAATAACTTAAACGAAATAATATACAGAAATAAATTAAGAAAATAGTATAATCTTTGTTCACCGTATAGATTAACAATACATTTATCAGACCTCAATTATTTTGAATATGTCTTTGCTAAAATCTCAGAAAATATTGTTTTGAAAAACATATATTATATTTTAAATAAAGGTTTTTATATGTTTTATTGTGTTTCAACTTTGCAACGATAAGTTATTCAGTATCTCAAATACTTGCGAAGATAAAATCAAAATTGGAAACTTTTCCGCTGATGTAAATTACCCTCAAAATAATTTCCATGGAAAAAATTATAGCTGCCATTTTGTTTGTAATGTTAAACGATGCTTGGATACTAAATTTGAACAAATTAATTTTAGCAAATTTTAAGTCAATCTTATTGTTTCGCTTTTCATACCTAAGTAAAAACTATCCTTAACTTTAAGGCTGAAGAGAAAATTCCAGGAGGTCATGGATCGTCGAAATTTTATCAAAATATCGAGTTCTGTTTTTTTTAATGCTCACAATACCTCTCTATTCAAGGTAAATAAAATCGGGCCTTAACTTTTTTCTCTCCCCGTGTTTCTTTGTGTCTGCACTTAGTGCTACAGCTAAAACTGTTTGATGGATTTAATTTAAAGATGTTTTCTAAAAATTAAACGTTATCTTACTAATGACGTAATTTTTTAAAAACCTACTCTTAACTTTTGTGTTTGAAATGGATACAGTGGGAATTTTTTTTAACAGAATAATTAACTTTATATTCTCTTATTTATTACGAAAAAAATTCAGAGGTAATTAATTTGCTGATGATTGATTTTTGAAAATTTGAATAATCTTGAAAACGACACAATTTTTTCCTTCAAAATGGTTACCTGGGGAGTGTTCTAAAACGATAAATAATACAATTTTAGAGAAGTTGTTTAAAAAAAACAGAATTTTGTAAATTTAAATTTAAAATAAATTTATAAAAAGTTTTTGTTCAAAATTTATATCTGAAGAGTAATTCATGAAATTATAAACGTAGGCGTCCAATACCTTTGACACACATATATAGAACAAACACAACATCCAGTCCCCAGCCGTTAATTCAGCACTGTGAAAGGAGAACCCCACATTTCAAAAATAATATATTTTTAGGTCATGCCAGGGATCGATCCCAGGAACCCTAGTTCAGAGGGCAGACACGCTACCGACTGGGATAAGATGTTAGATCGCAGTTCTAAAAACGGAACACAAAATAAATATATGTACATATAAATATACAACTTTTACGCTAACCGATAAATGTACCAAAGCTGTAAAAACAGGGTCCCCAAGAAGAACTAGTTGACTTCTCTAACAAAAAAAAGTCATGAGCTTTAGATCTGCGCAAAAGTCACGAAACGCCTGAACTTCCATTGGGGACTTACTGCAGATTCTTTGAATGGGACAAAAAATAAAAGTTTACTTGGTTCAGATTCACACGTCCTCCGAAAATCAAGAGCATAGCAGAAACAAGACAGCTCTAAACCAATCACAAGGTATCAGCCTGACCCGCGCTTTCCGCTCGGCGTGACTTGAAATAATATCAGATCTCTCTCTGTTCTTCGAGACATCTGCTTGGAGGAACCCAATCGAATTAAAAGAATATAACCAACACAATAATTGCGATTGCCCCTACAAAGAAAGAGAGAGACAAGTAGTAAACTGCTTTTACTGTTGTGAGGAGATTTTCAATTACATAGTTAAGTGGAAAGCGCACGTGACATTCCTGTTTTGATTTATTTCTCTACACAACACAATAATTTAAAAACAGCCACCATGAAATTAATCTTAAATAGCTGTTTATCCTCTAGAAAATAAAATATTTTCTTAATCAGCTGTTTTTGGTTCACGTTGAAAGGCATAATGGGTCAACATATTTTTCTACAGTAGTTTAAATATTCAGCTATCAGCTCAAATTAAAGAGGATTTATCACTAGAATACAATGATAAGTGCAGCTGTTTCAAGATAACTTAGGGTTTATCTGACTTTTGAAATGTTGCTAAATTCGTAAACACGTTTCGTCACACCGACAAGTTAGTGTAAATAATTGATCACCATTACTTTTCAAAGCGACAGTACATTTTTACGAAAGAGTTGCACATGGAACTATTTTTAATAAACTTTAACGGGTCAGAAAATACGAAAATTTTCGTATATGAACTAAACGAATTAAATAAAGACTTACTTACGCTATGGAATTAGGAATTCGAAAGTTCATTGCCGCACTTACAAAAAAGTACGCTACCTATCCCTATTTTGAGCTAGTTATATCCAGTCCACCTCATTACACCCTATCCCTATTTTGAGCTAATTCTATTCAGTCCACCAGGAGTCGAACCCGGAACCCTTATCTCAGTAGACAGACACGCTACCGATGGAGCTAAGGTATCGGATCATCTTGGTACTACAACTAGTAATAATTAAAGGAATATAGTATTTCGAATTATTACAGCTATTTTTTCATCCCTGTATAAGAACATATTATTACAGAGTTATAGGGAATAACTAAAGTGATAGCTATAATAAATCTTAGAAAACCACCTATGCTAGTATTGAATCTAGAGATGGATTGAAACAGAATATATTTTCTTTCTAATCTCTAATCTACATGTACGAATTCTTAAATCTTGAATATTTTTTATAGTTTTATTTAAAGTGAAAGTATCTAAAATTGACGCTATAAAATAATGTTTAGGTCTTGGTGCCATTTACAAATTATATTTTATTTGTAATGTAATGTACATTAGGTTATAAACAACAAATAAAATACTGTTTTAATGAATTAATTATATTGTTACAATAAAATTTTGTCCCTTTTTTTGGGTGATTTTGTTACCTTCCCATATACACAAGTTTATATCATTATATTTTTAATTGTTAAATAAATTCAAGGTTTTCATTATATTTGAGATTTTTTACGAATATAGAATCTCTCCATTACCATAGGATTTGAACGTTCAAATCCTAATATTGAATAATATACATTTTTAGTTTATTAATGTTCGGTAACCCGCCTCGGTGGTGTAGTTGGCTAACGCGCTTGTCGTGTTGAGCTCGACTGCTGAGGACGGGGAGATCGAAGTTCGAATCTCAGTTGGGTGAACTGAGGGTGGTTTTTCCTAAATGGTTTTCCACTCTCCCTCCACGCAAATACGGGTTCACTTCCTCTAATTAAACCTCCCCAATACCTAATCCACAGAGTAATTAGTACTTAAAGCGTATAGCCCGAACGGGTAGTAAGACGCGGTGCTAATTATTATTATTATTATTATTATTATTAATAATAATGTTCGGGAAATATTTAATTTTTATCTTAATTTTTTAGCACCACGTCACAGCCCCCGCTAAGGTTATACGCTTATGTTAATGTGTTAAGGCTTAATAAGGTTGATTTTAAAAGATGTGTTCCCGAATTTGCGTGGAAGGAGAATGGACATATTAAAAAAAAATCACCCTCAGTATACCCAACCAGGAGTGAACCCCATTATCTACGTCTTCAGCATTATATTCTTTTGCAAGGTAGTGACTTAGACCATGCGTCCACCGAAACGGGTATATTTATTTTATTCCGAGTGATATAAATACTAGAACATTCGACCAAACTCACTGTTTATATTCAAGTGATGAACACAGTCAAACTTATTCATTATCTTACAGTCATTTTAGTAAAGCGAAATTGACAAATCGATGGAGTTTCACAATGGAAGGATATTAATAGAATTTGCATCAAAGTTGATCGTATTTTCTCTTCACAAACTGTTGTTACCATTGATATTTAGTTAATTACTTCATCTGTAAATACCACTTCAAACAGTAAACACCTAAGTTCTGGCACATTCAAAACAAAGGGGCCTTGTAATTTTTTCTCAAAATACAACAATTGGATTGCCAACACAGTACAACAGTGCATACGTTTCCCAGGAAATGAAAACGTGTCATCCTTTTGATCCATCTCTAAGCATTGGCAATTTAGTTCCCCAGAGCTTGCAAATAAGTTCCCTCAACTGAGCGTTTGAATGAAACAACTTGTTTGTTCCTGACAATTCAGTTCTGATTGCCTCGTTTGACATTCGGTTAATGGAGGGCTGAGGTGGGTGTAACTGGACAGAAAGATGTGGAATAAAGTGGATACACGAAAGAAAGAGATGAGTGTAACTAACTGGACAAAATGATGTGTTGTGGAATAAAATCGGTACATCAGAGAAAAGGGAGGTGTGACTAGACATTCACCCTTGAGCGCTATTACTAACAACTTAATTTGATTTATGATACTTGTGCGAGTTTTTGTAAAGGATTTCCAGACTCAGGTAAAAATGCACTAAGTTTGGGTGGAAAGAGAATAAATTAAAATGGAGCCCAAAATCTTTCCAATAGAGTGTTTTTTTTTTTGAAATCACAAAACAAGTTGTAGGATAATTTCTGACAAAATATTTTAAGGAGGTTAAGATGATTAGAAATATAGTATCAAATGTCATAATTAATATTAAAGAAAGGGATTTCGTATCAAGGAAACAAATAATGGATTCAATACTTTCAAACATTGAACAGGTTACTTGATCTGATCAAAAACAATTATTTGAGTTGGAAGGTGATGGAATGTATACGTATTTTGATGCATCATATCTTCTTAAGTCAAAGAGAAACAATTAAAAAACATATTTTATACAGGTTAATAGACCGTATATCTCATGAAACTATATTTGTAAATTTTATGATAAGGACAAAGGTATGAATATTAGCCTAGCTAGCATTTGATTAATAGCAGAAACACATCGTCTTAAAACAAATCTACGCAATGCATGTATGTCTTTCAGAGCAGCTCCTCAGTAATTCACTAAGTATAGGGATATTTACTCACGTATCCCTCGATAGCATTACGTCACTAGCTATCTCAACAGTCACGTTCCTTGTTTGACAATCTCTTTGGTAATGATATTGGTTTGGATTACTCTAAATTATGTAAAAAGTCATGGATTAAGGTAATTTTTCTTTAAAGTAATTTATATAGAGTATACTTTTAAGATTAATCCATGAAGAAACACGCGCTTCTCAGAAACAATGTGAAAAGGATTACACCTTTAAAAAAGCTTTTTTTACCATCTTTCCTGTTAAAAGAACAATTGCGCTATTTCCTGTTAAAAGGAACAATTCCGCAGTATTTGGCAGAAGACGCCAATTCCCTATACCAGTAAGAAGCTAGCCTTCACAGCACCTGTCGCCAGGACTCTTTCTATTGATTAGTTTTTACACTGTTGATGAGGGGAGCAAAAGGCAAGGGGTATGTAATATATAAGCCGTTTGTACGTATGATTAAGTCATCCAGGCATCCGCCCACGCACAAGTCGCACAAATCTAGCACTGGCTCTCGCAGTCACAATTTAACATAGAATACAACAATTTATGTTATTATCCCAAGTGTGAATTAATATAAAGCATTTAATTAGAGTATGTATAAGTAATTAACAGAGGTCATTTAAATAAACCGTGTGTGAATAAACAGCTATCAACAAGTCTCTTTCTTACATTTATTAATTATACATTTATAATTAGTGCCCGACCACGGAGCTCTAGACAGCTTGTTAAACGGTATATTTTCCGTACAGTGATGATAGGCGCTCGACTACGGAGCTATAGACAACCTAAACATCATCACAGCATTATTTTATCTGGAAAAAATCCCCAGTGTTTATAATCGACGCCCAAAGTGGGGCGATTAAATCAATTGTGTTACAGTGAATTTAATTCTAATAAACTTAATAACCCCAAAATTATTTTAGAACTATAAAAGAATCCTCATCACAATGGAAGTTCTTAGAAGAATGACAAAATAGCAAGGTATACTATATCCTTAGTAAAAATAAAACGGTTCTTCCTTGGTTAAAAGAACATCTTTTTAATTTCAGTGCTTTTAAACTATTATTGTACTGATTAAAAAAAATCACTAAACCTTAAGTTGTGGAGGAAGGCAAGTAAATTATTGTGTTTTGCAGTTTTTATATAAAAACATTTTTTTGGGGGTCAAAATTAATCAAATCTTTCACCAGTAGAAACATAGAATTTAATTTTATTCACTTGGTGATATCAACATTTGTTGAATATCTGTCGAGGGTATCCTGGAATTTAATGACAAATTTTTCTCTTCGATTAAAAAGTTTGCCATCTTATGCCGCTATGCTCATGACGGATATTCAACAACTGTTATATCAACATGTAAATAAAACTAAACTTTATGTTTGTACTGAAGCAATATTTGATTTATTTTGACCAAAAAAAAGTTTAGTTACAAAAATTGCAAAAAAACACTGACCTTTTATCGCGCTCTACCACACGATTCTATTAACTTGACATCCCACAAAGGTTTGTGTTTTAAATCTATTTTATGTTTTACGATCAGAGGGAGAAAAAAAAATTCTGTCACTCTAGATTGTTCAAAATCTAGGTTTGCTATAACGGTTGCAGTTTTAATTCAACTTTGATCAGCTTTTGAAGACAGTAGCTATGACATTACAAAATTTTAGTTAAATTTTACGGTCCACCTCAGATAATGTCTCACTTATTTACCTAAACATGGAGACATTTACTTATAAACGGTAAAATATGACAAACGATATAATATAAATTGTTAGAGAAACACAATTAAAAATTAAACGTTAAATTTAATCAAAGAGTATATGTGAAATAATATACACTGTTACAGAAACATCTTGAAATAGTTCACAAAAGAGCATAATTGTTCATTGCGCTATATCAACAGATGTTTAATTTAATCGATTATTGGCCTCTACGCTAATTCACTCTCTTTTCGATAATCTTTGGTTTTGACGAACGTTCAATTAAACGGTGTTTTATTATACCATACAAATTTACAAATATCTTTTTCCCACCCAGAAGTTTATTCTTCCTATTAGTTTCGTCCATTTTTCAATTACCGCCCCCCCCCTCCCCCTCCATTTAGGAGTTTATAGTTTAAATACGGTATCTATCTGATTATCCGGAACATATTAGTTCTGTAAATTTCTTATTCCCCATTTTATAGTCATTGATTTCAAAAATATATTTGTTTATATCTCGGAAACTATTGGTGACCTTGTGGCCTCTTACGGTACCGTTAAAGAATTTTCTCTACTTCGTATTATTATTATTATTATTATTATTATTATTAGCACCGCGTCTTGATAACCGTTCGGGTTATACTTACTTACGCTAATGTGTAATGGTAGGGTGATTGTGAGATGAAATGGAGGACCTAAAGTTTAATGTGGGATCCAAACCACGGCGGAGGCCTGGCATTCCACACATTCACAAGCTGTGATTAATACACCTCTCGTCAGAGGTGAAGGAAGGGTTTGGCAATCAGATAAATCTGTGCCGGGACTGAGGAACTACTTCGTATTGATTGGACGCCTCAAAGACCTTCTGCCTTTAGGACAGTGGTTTCAAACTTTCGGTCTAGTGGCTTGTTACAGAGGGAGTCACAACGTTTGTTGAGTTTATAGCTCTTTGTTTACATTTTAAATAGATTATAATGACTACAATTATGAAGTTTCCAGATACAAATAGAAATGTAAACAGTTAAAATTATAAAAAACTGTTAAAATTACTGTTAAGTTTCTTTTGATTGTCCAACTCTGACCGTTAGCTTACTGAATTAGTTTGCTGTCGCAGTCATTTATAGTAATTAAATCAAGCTCGTGGGTTTATTGTCACGTTAGTTTGTTTGATTCGGGATGAAGTTAAGATTCAAATTCAAACCAGGGGTACTTCTCCCTAAGTGCCCCCCTCCTTTCCCCTCCATTTAAATAAAAATACATTAATCCTAAACCACACCTACCTAACAAGTGTGATTATAGGCGGATATCACAGATGGTTTGTAAGATTCAGTGAAAATAATAATTTTGAAACTAGGATATGAAAGTTTGTAGGTCATAAAGGAGTCACGATGGTCTCAAAAACAAAAATTGGGGCTAAGCCACCCAAAAGATTGGAAACCACTGCTTTAGGATGATGGTTTATAATTATTTTTCTGATCCTATTTATTCAATTTATTTTGATATTGTTGTATGAAATTAACTACTGACTCTTATTTTAACATCTTCCGCAAGGTCTTAGTCATTTTTACGGTCCCATTTGGTATAGCTTGCCTAATTCAGTTAGGTTAACCTAAACTCATTATTTATTTTGTAGTTTAAATAGCTAATTAACTTACAAATATACTATTTTCCTATAGATTAAAAATTATAATTGATTGCTATGTCAATTTTTTCCCTTAATAAGATAAACCTATCTACAGTAGCCCCATGGCTTCTTTGGTGCTGACTGACAGCTTTGAAACGTTACCAGACCAAATTATGTATAACTACGCCGGACAAAATGATCTGTAAAAACACATGTTTAGCAGCTGTCACTTCTAACAGTCAACATTTAGGTATATATCTAAATGTTGACTGTCAGAAGTCAGCTGTGAGCTGTCAGTCAGCACCAAAGAAGCCACGGGGCTACTGTAAGCGATATTTAAAAGGCGATATAACTGACAAATACCCCATTTCCAATATTACTGTCTAACTTTCACGAGAAGGGACTTATCTGACTGCTAAAAAAAGTTTCTGAATTTACTTCCACGCAATCATAGGTCAAGTCAGGTGATCTATATACCTTTTACCTTTGATAAATATTATACCTATCTTTTTTTTTAGCACAGCGTCTTACTAACCGTTCAGGTTGAACGTATATTGTGTACTAATTACACTAATGTGCTAAGGTTGGGCAAGGTTGCATTTTAGAGGAAGAGTACCCGCATTTGAATGGAGAGAGGATAAAGGTCAATATTTTTGTAATTTTTATATCAAAATATTTTTTTCCCGCAGTGATATCAACATTTGTTGAATATCTATTAAGAATGTCCTGGAATTTAATTACAACTTTTTCTTTTTATTTAAAAAGTTTATCATCTAATGCCGCTATGATCATGACAAATATTCAACAAATGTTGGCATCATCAAATGAATAAAATTAAATGCTGTATTTCTACTGAGCAATATTTTATCTATTTTGACCAAAAAAATGTTTTGCTATAAAAATAGTAAAAACACTTGCGTTAACTCACATTCCTTACATCCCAATCACGTTGACCTTTTTTTACGATTAGAGAGCCCAAATTGATTGACCTATATATACTCATAATCCCTTCATCAGACTGCAGAAATCAACATATTGATCATCACTAGTCCTTTTAAATACCAGTGTGACTTCAAAATATGTCAATAGCTTGGTTTAACTTTGCAGATGAATAGCGAGAAAAAAGGAGGAATAAAAGAAAATCTTAGGGGTGATTTTATCATAGGCCTATTATTTGTCTATATAAAAACGTAAATCACGAAAACACAAGCCAAATATAACTAAGATTTTTGACGTTCACATATAGTCCCATACTTCTATTAAAAAAAACACTTCCGGTTAAGAACCCATGCCTTAGATCATTCACCTTCAGAATAGAGTAATAATATTAATAATATGGAAATATATTATCAGGTTTGACCACAGAATATTATGTTTGTATTTTATATAAGCCCTTTATATTAAAATTAGACCATTTAAACATTAAGAATCAAATAACCAAAGCTATTATTTATGCATCTAGATATCATATTCTGAAAAGTGATAGCTCAGTGGTTAGATCATTGGCGTACTAAGCCTAAGATCACGGGTTCGATTTCCGTGTCAAGGTGTCATTTTTCAATTTCCAGATTATTTAAATATTAGATGGGGTCAAATAAAACACTGACCAGCTAATAATTTTCCCCTTGACTTTTATTTCCTAAACGATATAATTTATTATTATTAATCCTGATATATAAAATACCCGGTACACATTGCATCGATAATTTATAGTGTGTTTGTTTATCAATATTGTGACTATGTTGACTCAACAACTCGCGTACGCTAAATACAAATATTGATTTTGTTCGAAGCAAATTAGTTATTAAAACAACAAATTTAATCTGGTATTTTAAATATGGAAAATTAAAATAAAAACAAAATTTACAAAAGATGATTTTATTTTAAAACTAATCTACCCCTAGGTTATCTTGTCAACGTTTACTCACTAATAATTGTAATAATAAAGTCTTCATATCATCGGATATCGGATAAAATAAAATTAATGATGCGATTATGTGAATAGGATACATTTGTATATCATATTATGGTATACGATATTGTATTTTAAAATTAATCCGAATAATCCCATTACTATACGAGGGATGCACCCGCTAATCTTTATTTACATAGAAAAAAAAAGGTCGTGTTCAAAATTATGACTAATTTTTATAAGATTAACTTTTTAGGAAAAAAAAAACCCTATATACATATTATTATGATTTTTATTATTTACGTTTTTATTTTCAATATTTACTAATTTATTATTTCAACAGTCTTTTATATATATTTTTTTAATTATTAATTTTTCATAAAGCTATCTATCTATTCAAACCTTTAGCCTGTTGCGTCAATTTAGCACCCCTGCAAGTTTTCAGTTATTTTTCGATTCCTTAAGCCTGTAGTCCCATATATTTTTGTTTTTGTTTTATGTGTTGTCTTTTTATATGAAAAAAAGAATAATTACGAAAATTTAAATCAATGTGTATTTGTTAAAGTGTAAATAATTTCGAAGTATGAAACGTGTAAGAAGAAATTAAGAGATAAATATGTTTGTTACTATCTAGGCCTGACCTAACTATCCTCTCAGGTTGGCTTAGTTCACTATCATTTACTTTAAGTCATTAATTTATAATGTTTATAGCCTGCACTGTATTATTATACATACATTTGTATCTAATAACTTTTCTGTCAGATATTCTTCCCATGAAATATTGGAATTTTAAACAAAGAACATACAATCACATGAAATTCAGGAACACGACTTAACTAAGTGCTACATCGGTAATCGAATTAAATTTAATTGTTTTTCAAGGCCCATTGAATTCACCCTCTTAATAAATTACTTAGGAAGTAGTTTTTTTTTGTGACCGTAACACCCCCGCACCCAGTCAAATCCGCAAGTCCTCCGAGGGGCTATTCAATGTCTCGTTCAAAGTTAATTGAAGCTATCGATGGAACGGGGTAAAGGGGCTGGTAGGGGGAGGGTGGCGGGGGCGTGCGCACGTGATTTGCCTCGCGTATTGCATCACGTAGACGTTCCTCCTTCGTGTGCTGACAAATAAGAGAGCGCAACTGCTTGAAGGCAATTAATCTCGACGTGCTTCTTGGGGGTGCAGACAGTGCGCTCTGTTGAGCATACCAGGAACTAGCCTAAAGGCAGAGGGGGGACGGTAGAGCCTTAAGTTCTTGTCTGTGTCATGATGAGATATGTGTTGAAGGCGGGGGGGATCTTGTTATAACGATCTTATTCAAAGGAATAAATAAATGTTCTCCGTCCCATTTCCTTCTGTTTATAAAACAATTGAACAATACGGGAGGGGGTTAATCTTAGGGATATCAACCGCAAGCATGCCGTTAAAATTAATTAATTAATTGAACTACCACGAACCCACGCGTGTACGTGGAATAGACATCATGTTCATCTGGTTTGGTTTTACCGGTGACGGGAGAGTTGGAGTTTGAATCCAGGCCGGGAGTATTGCGAATGTTTTTTTTCGCTCCCAAAATGGTTTTCAACTCTATCTCCCCGCAAATGCGGGTAAACTTCCTCTAAATTCAACCTTCCTCATTCATAGCCCATTAGCTCATTTATTACCTATAGCGTAAAACCTTAACAGGTAGTAAGACGCGCTGATAAAGAAAAAAAAATCCTGAACCTCATAAAAGGACCAGAGGATTTAATATCTCGTACCTATGGCCACGTTTATTAAGGCATAAGGGGTGACCTGGCGGTCTAGGGGTAAGGTGTCAGACTTCTGTGCTGGCGGCCGGGGTTCAATCCTCGGTCCCGGCAAAGATTTA
>CABEEJ010002274.1:75857-116993 GCA_901482245.1 Timema douglasi | reverse complement strand
AAAAGATACACGTTTCACATGAACTAATTAAATTAAACAACATCAACAACAATTATTCAGCTTAGAAAGTAATTTGAAATTAATATCAATGAACGAAGCAAATGACATAAATATTATTCAGTGTTTTGTTTTCCGTCTTAGTGCATGAGATCTCATTGAGGGTAAGTAAACCTTTTGTCCGTCACCTTAGCTCAGTCGGTAGCACGTCTATCTACTGAGATGAGCTAGGTTCAATTCCAGACATAGCCTAAAAATGTATTATTAGTGAAATGTGGGTTTTCCCTTTCACAGCGATGAATTAACAACCTAACCACCTCAGTGGCCTCGTGGTCTAAGGCGCTAATATCAAAATGTACTACTGTTAACGGGGAAATGGTAGCTCGATCGTCATCGGGTTTACTTAAGAAGAGTTTTCCTGAATGGTTTTCCACTATCTCTCTACGCAAATTCGAGTACAATTCCTCTAAATTTAACCTCACTCGTCACTCACCCATTAGCGAAATTAGTACATAAGTGTATAACTCGAATGGTTAGTAGGACGTGGTGCTAAGATGTTATCAACCGGGGGCATTGTGTGTTATCTGTTAGCCAGTAAGTCGTGTGCTGATATAATGCGTCAGTTCGAAAAGTTCATGCTAAACACCTCAAATAATAATAAAAAAGGAAAGGTTTTATATTTCCCGCCATGTAAAATAATGTGTTATTTCAAGTATCTTTATTAAGTAGCTTAACCGGCCCCGTGCTGTAATGGTGAGTCATCTGGCTACAATTCTAGAGGCCCTGGGTTCGGTTAACATTTGGTATATTGGGTATTTTTCAGGAAAGGGGAATTACCCCAACAGTCACCAGGGTTTGGTTAGTTATGTTTAATTTGTTAGGTTCACATTCCCGCAATTCCCATATAGCATAATTAAACTATTCTGTTACAAATTTATGTTTTTTCACTTTTTTCCCATTCGTGGTTTTGGAATTTCATCGACGATATATAGTTTTAAGTTCAAAGTATTTTTACAAAAAGTATTGAAGTCACAGAAATTAGACATGAATTTATGTCTTAGTGTCGTTCATACATGGCGGTCATAAATAATTAGACGATTAGTCATTTGAAAATTAACATTTTAACTGAAAAGTAAATATTAACTAGGTAAATAAAAGCAAATACAACACTTTTTCACTTTTTGAATATAATGTCACTCAAAAGAGCTCCACCGGACGTCAGACAAAACTCAACACGTTGTCCATACTTTCCTCAGCATTGATCGTCTAATTGTTTAGGCCCCACCTTGTACAATGCATTTTGTAATTTATTTTTAAAACATAACTAATATGAGTAAGACACATTTTCTCCATAAATACACAATGAGAATAACGTTCTTAAGAATAATGGATCTCTCTATTAAACTAATAATAATCATAGGCACATTGTAAGATATCATAATAACTAAACTTTTGAAGTATGTTGAATAGTTCACCAAAATAAATAGTTGGTAGAACTGTAGTGTGAATTATTTTTCGCCCAACTAGTTAAAAAAAATCAACACATAATTGATACGTTAGTACAAATTAAAAATTGAACTTTACTGGGGTATCAAAAATTAAACGAAGGTTGGAATAGTAATCTATGTCTACAGACATATGGTATGCCTTCTCATTTAATTTGAAAGAAATAAAGAAGAACATTAATCAATTTAAATGCCAAAATAAGTTTATGCCTTTCCAGTTTTGGTAATATATATTAGTAAAAGGGGTTCGGGGAGAGGAGGTTTAACTGTATCCCTACAGTAATCAATGAAGCGTTTTGTGATATCCTGAGAGCTCAATCTCAAATATTCTTTGTGAATTCCTTTGCTCCTCTATAATCCGTCCACAAGTGCCTCATCAATATCCATGACGAGAGCCTGATCACTTCCAACATCACAGGTAGCTTATGATGATCAAGTAATACATCGATTATAAACTAATTTCTCTATTGAGACATAGAGGTTTCCACAGAAACGTCAGGTGAAGTACATACAAGTGGACTAAACGTCAAGACCATCTAATGTGGTTACCCGCTTCAGCGACCCCATGGTATAAGGCAGGGATGGCGAGACTTTTCCTACCAGTGGGCCACTTAAGAACTAGCTGAATTTGGAATTTAGTCCAGTGTGACTCTTTTTATTCACGTTTTTAATGAGTATTTAAACATATAAACTTGTTTAATATTATGGAATAAAATGAATAACTCAAATTAAATCGTAAATATTTTAATGGTGTCTACATTTAAAAATATTCACTTTATTGAATTGTAAGAATAAGTATCTTAGAAAGTATTAATTTTAATGACGTTCATAGATTAAAAACATTGAAAGAAGCAAGTCAATAAAAAAAGAGAAAATACATTTATATGTTGTATAGATAATGTAAAATTAAGAAATATTCATAATATTTTCCATGTTGGTTTGAAACACGTATTTAATGACCGAGGTGGTTATTAACGGTTCATAACTTGTATTCAACAGAACACAAGATGCACTTAAGTAGGAGCCAAAGCGATTTATAACCGTAGAGTTCACAAAGATCATTGTAAAATGACATGGTTTTCGAAATATTATTGTCATCAAGGAATTATACGACGTTGGGAAAAGTTTTATTTAATGTTGATTTTTTTTTTTTTTTCATGTCAGGTGTACCACCCGAATCTTGTTTGCTTGCCATAGATTTGGCAACCTTGGTCTAAGGGCGTCACTCTCCCAATAAACTATGTTACCTATGATAGGTAGATTGGGGTTCAAATCTTGGTCTGTTGTACTGAGTAGGATTTTCCTAAATGGTTTTCCACTCTTTATCCACACAAATGTGGGTTAACTTCCCTTAGATTAAATTTTCTTCATCCCCAATATTTTAGTGTAATAAGTACGTAGGCGTATAACCAGATGAGATAGTAGGACAGTGGTGCTAAAATTATTAATAATAAATAATAATACAATATGAGTTTTTTTAACTTTGGCAAGATCTTTTAAGGGTGTATTGTGGGTCTCACCCCCTTTCTTAAAAAGTCTTTCCATTTTCTCTCCACACAAACATAAGTACATTCCCTTTAAATTATACCTTCCTCTTTAGATTTACAGTAGTATAATTAAATTCTTATATCCCGGATGGGTAATTAAACGTTGTACGTTTATGACTCTAGAGGGCTGTGTTTGAGACTTACCATATTTATTGGTTATGTTTTTCTTTTTATTCATTAAGTGGGTTCATCTGCCCTGATTGGGTAAGTATTGGGGTTGTTTGTTAAAATTCACCACCCTTATTTTGTCCTTTAAAGATAATATATTTTAAATCCCATTACTTTGATAATTTACATTATAAAGTCCAAATAAAAATTATTTTGGCAAATTACACACGTCGGGCAATGAAGACAATATTTTTTAAGAATCTAGCCAATTTTTTTTATTATTTACTGTCATGAATCTTAGAGCTTGTTAGGAAGATTCTCATCTTACACTATTATGACTACATCATTTACACAGGCTTGAGAAGGCAAGTATTAAGGAAACTCACTAGTATTTACCTAGAGAACGGAAATCAAAATATTGAAAACCCTCTCAGTTCACCCGGCTGAGGCTTGAACTAAATATTCAACCTACCGGGTTAAATCTGTGTACGTCAGTAGAGATTATCGACGCTGAGCCAGCCAGCCCTGCCGGTGTTCAACTTCCGTTTCAAAGTTAAATTAAGCATAAATTAACGTGTCGTAGGATCTCGGTAATTGGACGAATGTACCGTAATCTGTTTTTCATATTTGAAATTTACAAATATATTTTCATATTTGTGAGCTGTCCTTGAAACTCAAATTATATAATTATAATTGGTCAAAGTTTTACAATGGAAGTAGCACATTCAAATGGATCTTTAAAGTGGGGGAGTAGAGAACGTGAGAGAAAGCCAGAGTTTGTGCAGTTTTTATAGAAAAATATATTTTTGTGCCAAATTAAATTAAATATTGATCCGGTAGAAAAGTTTAGCTTATCTATCTACATGTTGCTACCGCAAAAATGATAGAAAATGTGTAATGATCATCGTAGCAGTTGATATTTTAAATGGAGAGAAAGATACTGGGAAAATTACGCAAAACCCATTTATATTAATAAAATGAAAGTGTTTTTGTCTGTCATGAAAGAATAGGTCTGATATATTAAATATTAGTAGTCCCTGTACTTAAAAATGTGCACTTGACATCTGGAATTTTAAAATTTAAAGCTACTTTTTTACACATTTAAATAATTGTTAAACTAAAAATACGTCTCTCGGGCAACCCCACGTTCTTTAACTAGTGATAAATATTCGAAAACTTTTGAGAGTTCTATGTGTAGAAAATTAATATAGGAGTACACTACCTACCGAAACAATATTCTATTTATTTTGACCAAAAAAATACTTTGTCATAAAAACTGAAACAATTCAGACCCTAACCCCCTATTCCTTTCCATCCCACTTTAACTGAGGGTCGTCAGAACCGAATTCGGTGTGTGTTTCATGTAGCATTAGCATTTTAAAAGAATTTTTATACATCATCATCAGAAAGCAAGCGACTATAAACCATTTTTACATCTTCTAGTGTCCGAGAGGCAAAAAAATATAATGGTTTGGAAAACCGCACATGTACCTTTCGTTAACCCTGAAACGTAGCAAACCTAACCTTTTTTTACCGTATATCTCCAAAGATTTTCTGCTACAGTAGCCCCATGAATTCTTTGGTGCTGACCGACAGCTTTGAAAAATTACCAGACCAAATTATGTATCCCTACGCCGAACCATATGATCTGCAAAAACACGTGTTTAGCAGCTGTCACTTATGACAGTCAAAATTTCGGTCTATACCTAAATGTTGACTGTCAGAAGTCAGCTGTGAACTGTCAGTCAGCACCAAAGAAGCCATGGGGCTACTGTAGATATTCCTGATCTTCTACTGACAGTGACGGATATGTAAACCTAATTTAAGCCTAGAGAACCATATCATGGCATCCATATGAACAATTTCCCTTCAGGGAAAATACCAACGGTACTGATGGTAATTGAAACTGGAACCTCTATATCACTAACCAGGAATACTGACCCTTAGACCAAGAGGTCGGCCTATTTTACCTGTCATTGTTCCACTGATAAGATATGGCTCTAGTGTAATGCTTCAAGGTAAGACTGTATTCTTTTCAGGGTAAACGGGGTGTACGTAGCCACACATGTACAAAAATAACTACAAGGGTATCTCCATCCTGGGCCACCTCAAGGGAGGGGCAACCATCTGGGGCACCAGGTTTGAAGAGGTGCCATGCCACTGATAAAGATGTGAGTGGTAGAATATTCACTTTAGGAAAATTTACCAACTATTTTAGTCTGGAAAGTAGTTTTTATTTCATCTAAATTATCCGAGGAAGTTAACAACAGAAACCTTATCAAATGAGTTACAACAAAGGGGATTTCAGTTTTCCACTCATACTCACATATAGACTACAGCGCTTGGTGGTTGAATATGTAATTAAAGTTGGTTTAGATATGTTAGCACGTCAATATTATAATGAAAACCTTAATTAATACATCTTCCTCTGGTACTTATTCAGTAGAAAATCAATATAATAATTTATAGCCTGGTGCCAGTATTTACTAACTACTTTGGCACCCAATCCCACCCTACTAGCCAAGCCCATCCCACCACTCATCCTCCAAAAAGCCTATTCGGTCTGTATGTATATAGTAAAATATATATGTAATCGACTCGAGGCACCTCCTGCCTCAATTTAGCCTCTTCCCCTTAGCAAGACACCAATGTGGAAAATTTTTCTTATTTAAAATTTTCTAGGATATTTTTATCTCTAGTCATTAATGCTTTCTTTATTTTTTATAAAAAAATTCAAATTATATTAATATTTATAAAAAATAAGTACATAAATTGTTGAAGCACATTTAATACAGTACTAAATGGTTTTAGCGTCTCTGTACGAGTTGTGTCACTGTTGGTGCTACTCTGCCGTGTAAAGTTGGTACAATTGCTACCCCACTCCATGCACCAAAGTGTGGGATCTGTGTGGACGTTAAGTTGTGTAGAAACTAAATATTTCGTAAATTGTTACAGTTTATGACAACTTAATTTTATTATAATCAAATACTCGATGGTGGATCTTAGAATAGATGTGTTATTCTTGTTTCAAATATTGGTTAGAAACTAAATGTATAAAACATTAAGCAAACCCAAACTTATATCTGGTTTATTGTATTTCATGTACATAACAAAAAAATGTGTCCACAAATTTTTTGTGATAGAGAAGTGACTTCCAAAATGAAAGTTTGCCCGGCCACAAACTTATGCTTGAAATTGCCCTTGTCCCGACATACATCAGAAGTTGTCAAATGTTGTCGGAGCTCTTTGGTAGTTGCGCCATTTGACAAACTGAAGAGAGGTTAATCAAATTCAACGTGTGTTTGTGTGGGATATGTTCGCAGGATGATGCATGTCGGGAGCATGTGAACTCTTCTCTATCATCCCTTAGCCGTAGAGAGAGAGAGAGAGAACAGACAGGTCCAGATAAACTTCAAACTGACCCCCCATCTCCCTCTTACCCGACTACCCTGACAAACACACATAGCCCTGTGAAATCCTACCAAACGCCCATGAGGGGTGGAATTAAACAGATAGCCATGATATGAGGCGGTGCTCGACAGTCATTTGTTTGCGAAGTGACGTCGTTATACGTCACGTCAGGAGGGTTAGTCGAATATAGCCTTACTCTAATCGAAGAGATAGAGGGGGAAAGGACGGCAGATTCCTCGTGAATTGACGTGTTCTGTTAATATGAATATACGAATAAGATAGATAACCTGTAAATATTGGGATACGGTAGCTACAGTCATATTATGATAATAATACATCTTTCTGACAGTTACAAAAAGTACTAAAGCCATTTTCATATATTCATACGTCAAGTAACGGGATTTGCAGCTATCACTTTTGAATATTAATATCTATAGAATAATAGTAATCACATAGCAAAATTATTATAATTTTGAACTCAAAATAACATGTTTGTGGTTTCTTAAAATTTCTTTCTACAATAATTATACTATAGTAGGGCTTTGGCAGGAAGAAACATTCAAAACATATATTTTGTTTTCAAAATTGATCTTTTGTTGATTGTTATTTTAATTTTTATCTGTTCTGAGTGCACTAATTTTCTAATATTTAGATAGTACCTGACTAAACCCTCAATGATGGTCGCATGGTCTAGGGTATGACTCTTACCTGGATTTCCGATGATATGGAGCTTAGGGTTCGAGATCCGATTGGGTGTAATTATTGTGTTATTTACAGGATAGTTTATATCTCTATCCCTCTTCGCAAATGTGGGTTCATTAAAGAAAGGTAATATTTAGAATACCCCATCTAAGTCATCTTGAGCCCATTAGTATGATTAAATTTGGGTATCCCGTGTGGGAAATAAGACGTGGTGCACACAAATGAACAATTTAAATTAATGATGTTTTTTAATTTTTTTTTAAATAAAAAGAATCCCTCTTGACAAATAATATAAATACTAATAAATTAGCGAAAAGTGTATTACTAATGTTAAATTTTGGTTGTGTATTTGATGACTGGCTTAGGAGTAATACGTCCATTGTCACATATCTCTTGTCTCAAATGACGATGCAGCCTACTCAGTAGTAAAGACAATATATGCGCTGTCTAGGAGTAATAAGAATATTGTCACGGCTCTAGTCTAAAATAATGTCACAGTCACAGAGGGTTTGTTGCTTTCAGCCTACTTAGTGGAAAATGCAATCTATGCGTGGTTTAGGAATAATAGGTAGATTGCTACGGCTTTTTATCTTAAACGTCGTAACAGCTGCAGATAATGTGTTGATTGCAGCCTACTCAGTGGAAAAGCCGAGATATGCACTGTCTAGGAGTAATAAATATGTTTCCGTGGCTCCAGTCTAGAATGTCGTCACAGCCGTTTAAAGTTTGTTGGTTGCAGCCTACTAAGTGGTGAAGGCAAGCCATGCGTGGTCTAGAAGAAATAAAGTATAGTGCCACAGCTCTCTTGCCTGAAATGACGTCACAGCCACAGAGAGTTTGTTGTTTGCCACCTGCTCGGTGACAATGGCAAGGTATGTGCAGTCTAGGAGTAATAAAGTTACTTGAGGGAGAATATTCATTATCTCTACTCAATATAAATGCAAGTTTGTTATTTATCTATAGAACTCTCCAATTAGATTGAAGACCAACCAAATCTTGGAGAACAAGTAACTCATGTTTCCTCGCTTGGCTTGTCAAATGGGGTGGTTGGTGGTTGACGCCAACATACATTTTAGATGTTGACGTCAAGACAAAAGCGGTTAATGGTTCGCTGATCATTGTCCCTTGCATTGTTAAGCCTCCATTTATCTTCACTTTACAAGACAATCCTCAACCCCCCCCTAAATCCCTCCTACTACTTCCCCTGGTAGGACTCAATTAAGGAGGCTGTGAGAATCTAGTCATCTAATATTCAACAACCAAACTTAATAGGAAGTTGAAGGAACAAGGATAACAATACTAAGGAGTTGGTTTACTTATGCTGCGTCAAGAATAGCGCGTAACCGCGGAATATGCGTGGGCCCACTTGTGTAAAGCTTGATTCACTCGTTAGCTGAAAATAGAGAGCAGAATCTGCTTGAGTGATGCAATAACTTACATGCTGTATGTTGGCCCATGATGCATTGCAACGATAACTTAAAACAACTGATTATCAACATATTTTATTTTCTAGCGGATATATATATATATACTGTGGTATAGTGGTCAGAGTTCCTGATTACAGATCCAGAGGTCCATTGTGCTGACCAAAAGACGCCCTCTATCCGTAAATGTTGGCACTATCATCGCTAACAGCGGCGGCCGCTTGGTCGGTATAGCTCGCTTGTGGGTTCACACCATTTAGTATTTTTAAACATATATTTTAGATCATTGTCACGATATATATTTTCAAACTATCCAATACATCGATACACACGATTTATATTAACGGGGTAACCTGGCGGTCTAGGGGTAAGGTGTCAGACTTCTATGCTGGCGGCCGGGGTTCAATCCCCGGTCCCGGCACAGATTTATCTGATTACCAAACCCTCCCTTCACCTCTGACAAGACATCTTGTGAATGTGAGGAATACCAGGCCTCCACCGTGGTTCGGATTCCACGTTAAACTGTAAGGTCCTCCATTTCATCTCATCAATCACCCTACCATTACACATTAGCGTAAGTGCGTATAACCCGAACGGGTAGTAAGACGTGGTGCTAATAATAATAATAGTAATATATTAACGGGTTATTTCAAATTTCCTCACAACAGCCAAAGAAACTATCTACTTGCTTCTAGCACTACAACGGATGCGCACTGATTTGAGATGGCTATTTCTGAGATTTGTTTGGTTCTCTGATGCTGAATATCTCAGTCGGTCCGGACTCAGTAGAGATGAGCTGAACTCTGACAGAACAGCTATCACCGATGAGGCAATAATCTTGTGTTTTTTGTATGGATCTCATCACGTGACCACCTTTCTATCTGCACTTATTTTCGGCGAATGTTTGAGCACAATAACACGGGACTCAGTATTTGGTAGTTCTGGTGAACACAAATATTGTGAATCGGTAAAATCCTGAGATGGTGTGTTTTATAAAAGATTAAAACATTTCCATGTTATTCTTGTTTTATGACAAAAGTTTATAAATATAAAACTTGTATTCTAAGATTTAAAGTAGAGTTTGAATCAATTGCCCCCTTTTTTTGTTCTAACCTGAATCTTCAGTTTACCTGTGGATTTTAATTCTATGATTAGAACATTATTAAATCTTGTGAGCGTAAAAGGCTATTTTTACTTCAACGATATGATTTATTTTCCTTTTCAGTTATGATTTTGTTCACATTAATTCTTAAGCGGTTTGAAGAGAGAAAAAAAACCTAGTAAGATTTTCATAACTCAAAATAAACGTAATAAAAAACTCATACTGTGCAAACTGTAGTGGAGTGGAATTAGGTATCCAAGACTTTTATGAAACTTTAAGAGCTTAGGGGGAAATGTTTCGTAAGACATAGCAGTTTAACTTGGAGAGGGATCTTTATTTTTGTTAATTTGAAATAATCTATGGATAAATTAATTGTATCTGGTTCTATGTTGTTTTAGAAGTCACTGTTCTGTGTGATTATCAAGTGTGTTTCAGATGACCAAGTTTGTATAGCTTTAAACCGTTTATGGGGATTGGGTATTGATTCTCACTAACATTATTATACCATTTACTTACTCTATGGCACTGGGAACTCGAAAGTCCATTGTCGCACTTACAAAAGTACGCCACCATCCCTAGCTTAAGTTAATTTGATTCAGTCCACCTCTTGACCCTTATCTCTTTCAGGTACATTATGATGTTATCTTCTCATCTGGGTTTAGCTCTTCCCAGTGTTCTCTTCCCATTGAGTTTGCCAGTCAATACCTTGAACACGGTTCTGTTTTTTCCACTTGCACTATATGTCCTGATCACCGTAGCCTGCGAGATTTTATTATCCTAACAATGCCTTGTGATGAGTACAGGGTATGTAACGGATAATTATTTGATCTCCTCTATTCTACACTATCTTAATTAATCCTTTACGGACCAAATATTTTCCAGGGTACTTTCTTTTCGAGCCCCTTGCATCTTGTCATGTAAGGCACAATTATTAATAACAGCCGATAATTATTTTTTTAAATATTTTTGAGTTTTACCATTCTTGACAATGGTCAAGATGTTAGCAACTAACTTACATAAGGTGGTGATGTGACTTGGAATCGGCATGAAATAAATGATCTAAACCTAGATATGTCTGAATTCCATAAACAAAATATGTCCATTCTCATAGGGAATTTGATACAACATAATTTGTTTGGCACGATATCCAATTTAAACCCATTAATATTTTGTATTAGCACATCAATGTACTAGCTTAATCTAAAATACAAAGAAACGTAATCTAGTCTATACTAATATTATATAGAAGAAAGATTTGATTTTTTTTTTTTGTTTGTTTGTAATGTATAAACTCAAAAGCTACTGGACCGATTCTAAAAATTCTTTCACCAATATATAGCTACATTATCAGCGAGTAACATAGGCTATATTTTATTTTGAAAACTTAATTTATTCCTCATAAAAATATCGATAGTCACTCATATTTTATGGTAGAATCTATGATGATTCTTCAATGNTAGAAGGGGGAAGGGTCTAGTTTTATAATAAGGGCACTAGCATGGATATGTGAATAAAATTGGAAAAACAAAGTGATGAATAGATGTTTGCCCTCCGCTTAATCTATGGTTCTACTAGCAAAGAATTCATCCTCAAATCTTTTTACTTTCTCCTCCCAATCTTGTATATTGGAAGAACTACTCACTAGACCACATGAAAATGAGCACCCTTTATTATTTTAGTTAGACATGGACATATTTTAGGTCATCAGATGCTAATACTATTTTTGGTTGAAATAATTGGAATACACATTATATTAAAAGGTAAATTAATTGTCTGGGATCTGGATGTAAGATATTTCCAGTAACTTTGTTTTATTAAACAGCTAAGACCCAGTCTACAATCAGTTACATTCGTAATATTGTATGTCTATAATAGTACATGTAAGCGCAGTCACATGTCAGAATTTATTGTCGGAAGGAGATGAACACTGTCCATATCTTGCATCTATGTGGTGGCGTTGCGTTGCGTTCAGCCAATCAGAAACAAATATAGTTGCAATACTGAATACAACTAAGGCTATGAGTTATTTGGTAAAGTATAAAAGTTTGTGAAAATATTTAATTGAAGGTATTGAATTTTAAATTATTTAATCATAGTAATAATTTAATAAATCTTCATTTATTAATTTTATTTATCTCTTGTGTGTAAACTTTAATATGAGTTAGTTTAATGATGGAATCTTATTGATTAAAACTACGTTTAACAACATTTTGTTGTAAGCAATCTTTTAGGTCCTCGCACACTGGCATAGTATCGTATGCGTAGTTTATCTTACAACTATAGTTTGTTTTTCTTCTTGCCATGATTTTATATGGAGCTGCGCACATCAGCACCTATCGTAGCACCATAGTATGGCATGATTTCATATATGTGCGGTGCGTGGATTTCTATTCCGCTTTTAAAGCGAGAATACACTTACAATACTGTAATGGTGGCTATTACCTTACTCCCTCCCCCTCCTAACCATTTATCTCGACATTAGCTCATTTTCAACCAATTTTAAGCAAATTTTTGGAACTATAATACTAAGCTTGATGAAATATGGAACTAGATTTAGCTTTCCTCTAACACAGTGATTTTTTATAGACAAAACATACAATTTTAAGATATTTGAAAACTAGCATTTGAGTGTTCCCATGTAGAATATTCACATGCTACAAGATTCAATGTCAACATATAGGGCAATATTATTATTTTTTAAATCTACTATAGCAAACTTTCTAAAGAATAACCAGCGGGTAGAGGAATATGATATTACCTAGTATCCGACTTTGTCTCATTCAAACCGACATATCCACCACCGACCACAATCACCATCAACTCACGACTGGCCTGAACAAAATACCATATTTGACTGACTAGCCAGGCCAGATTAAGTCAGTGCCGATTAGAAGAGGTTCCTTCTTCGACCACAACCACCAAACCTCTACTACCTACGAAACGATTCTAAGGTATAACGTCATTTCAGGCCACATGAGCGGCAAAAGGAAACATACCATATTCTTCCTTGACCACATGATTCCTTTTGAAACCCCCTTTCCCCGCTCATATACCTCCCTCTTCTTAGATCTGAACGGTATAAATAACAGAGGAGTTGCTTTTATGGCACTCTTGATGGCGATAGGGATTGACGTACTAAATTGTTAATAACCTATTACCTTTAAAAATGTAATATCTAAATTATTATTTTTGGCATAATATTTTATTATTATTATAATTATCGGTATTAGGTTTTCTGTCTTACGACAGGTCAATTCATTTTGTCAGTGAGCTTAGATCGCCAATGCGCTATGTCCTCTGCCTCCATCTTCAGCTTCTAGAATGTTTTTCTTTCCTTCAAGTCATCCGATATTTGAATCTTCTTTCTTTCTAAGCTACACTTTCCATCTTCTTCCAAATCCAAGTTTCTGCTTCATTCAGTGTGATGCTTCAAATGAAGCATTTCATCAGTTTCTTCCTTAGTTAGTAGTTCTAAATCCCCCTTTGGTTGAAGTTTCGGTGACTGATTACATATATATTTTTTATTGCGTGATGGTTTTTACATTATAATTCAATTCCCAATTAATTCCCCTTACGGAAACGAAGTCTTATCTAAACGGTACCGGGTACACAGATAATAGTATTAGAGGAAAATAATACTTATAGTTTTGGGATGGGCATTTAAGCAATATAATTGCAAACAATTAGGAAATATACATTTTTATATTAAATAAGATTACTTGTTTTGGAGAGTATTCTAATTTTAATTTATGATAAGATTTAATAGTGGGGGAATTACTCATAGTTGGTAATGTTCATCTTGTAATTGTAATTTGCTGCTAATGGTTATTTACTCTTTGAATATAAATATACATTCTTGTAGTATTTTTGAACTTGGCAATCTTTTAAGAGAAACTCTAAATTACTCATATATGATAAATATGGAGAGGTATTTCCCCATCAGTTTCCTCGCGTTTGTATAAAAGTAACCTTGTATTTTGGATATGTATATATACATATATGATTAAAATAAGTTTGGGAGCTTATGTGCCCCTTTTTGATTGTGCTACTACCTGATAATATGGCAGTATGGAACTTTTTTACTAGTCGATTACTAACTCTTTGGGGCTATTGTATTTTTGTCCTTTTCTCGCCAGATTCAGGAAGTCACCTTTTGTTCTAATTTCTATTAAAAAAGAGGTGCTTAATTCATTACATAGATATAATAAGTTTCATAGTTTTTAAATCTTTTTTTTGTTGTCGTGTCAAAGGGTGGATTTATGTGAAGGGCGAAAGGGAGTATAAGCGTAAATCTAGTAGAGAAGTAGTTCCAGAAAAAAGCCACCGACAATTTATTGTATTTTAAACCGTGTGGCCAGAAAGTGATTGATACTTTCTCGTTGACCTTGGCAGCCACCCTAAATAATATTTATTTTGAAGCGTATGCAACTAAAAATTACCCGCTTCAGTGGCCGCATAGTCTAAGGCATCACTCTACCAGCAGACTGCCGATGACGTGGATATTGATATTCGAATCTAGGTTGGATGTACTAAGAGAGGTTTTCCAAAATTGTTTTCCACTCTCCCTCCACGAAACTGCGGGTACACTTAATCCAAATATTACCTGTAGTATATCTAAAGCCATTACCTTCATTAATACATAAGCGTATAACCTGAACGGATAGTTAAGACATGGTGCTATTAATAGAAAGTAACATTCTGAAGATTTGTTCTCTACAGTCTCTTTGAGAGGTTTGAAATCTAGAATCCCATGTGTTTTAACTAACTTGCCTTAGGCTATGTCATTTTAAACTTACAGTTAAACTTGCACTTTAAAGTTTGCAGTTCCGAAATGGTTAATGGAAAAGTTGTCAAACACTCGTTAAGGCGTGGTTTACTAAGCTGTACCCCAGGCCATCGCCCCTATGGTGTACCCTTTGGAGTGAGCCTTGATCACAATATTAGAAATAGAGCACTCAATGCAGTGTATGGTTTCAATCAGACCTCTGATAACACTGCCCTGCATTTTGAAAATAATTAACTTATGTTTCTTAAAGAGGGGTTTTTGAATTATATTTTTAATGATGATTAAAAAACTACTTTCTTTTGTTCCAAATCAAATTTGGGTTTTAAAAAAAAGTGAAAAAATAATATTTTTGGCAGGTTTTTTGCATTGAAACTTAAATGGTATTTTATCAGATTCTTTGATTACATACTAACCTGCTTCGGTGGCAGTATAGTCTAAGACACCACCCTCACAATATACAAGACGGCCGATGATGGGGAGATCGGGGCTCTATCCCATTTTGGTGCACTGAAGGTGGTTTAGCTAAATGGTTTTCCACTCTCCTTCCATGCAAAGGTGGGTGCACTTACTTTAAATTAAACCTTATTGAGCTCTATACATTCGTGTAATTTGTACAAAGGTATATAAGCCGAACGAGTATTAAGACTTGTTGCTAAAATATTACATACAAATTAAAACACTATTAAAAATAAATTGTATTCACGTTTTAGTTCGAAGTTGACATGATAACCTCAAAAATAAACCAAGCTCACACTGCTAAGTTGGCGAGTGGTGTTCTCCAGTTCAAGACACAAATGACTGAAGAAGCTTTTGCCCAACATATAAGGATTTAATTTACAAATGACCAGCGTCTAATTCTAGCCTAATACATTTTTATATACAAATACTGACATCAACTTGAATGATTTGTGACAACTCAGTAGGTGACATGAAATTTCAAAAATCAACACGAAAATTCAGTTAAAAACAGCTTTTATCTTACAAACATGAAACATTGCATAGCAGTGTAATCAGTGTAGATTTTTCCTAAATGGGTTCCTACTTTCTCTCCAAGTAAATACGCGTTCATTGGCTCTAAATTATACCTTCTTTATCCCTACCCGATTATTTAATTTTGTATTACGACGTTTGTATTTATTTTATGTTAAATGAAGAATATAATATAATTTAAGTTAATAATTAGGTATGGGTGGTAAGACACGGTGATAATAAAGAAAAATAACTAAACAAAAGAATTTATTAACAAATTAATCCAAGGGGTAGATTTGTGGAATTTGTTTTTACAAAAATACATCTACACTATCATGTAAAGAGAATGTTAAATTATTATTATCATTATTATTATTTAAAGCACTGCCTCTTACTACTCACTAGAGCTGTACGCCTAAGTAATAATTACTCCAATGAGTTAGGGATTATTAAAGTTGAAATTAGAGGAAGTGTACTTAAATTTTCGTGGAGGAAGAGTGGAAAACCATTTTTTTTAAAAGCCCTTAGTGCACACGATCGTGATCTAACCCCGATATCCCCACCAACAGCAGTCCAAGCTATTGCAAGAATGACGCCTTAGACCATGAGGCCACCGAGGTGGTATAAGAAAGGATGGTAAAATTAAAGCGATAATTCTCATGTAAAAAAAGTAAATATATTTCACAGAATTGAACCTCGATATCCTAGTCACAGAAAAATTCCGTCTTTTGATCTTATCTCCCTAGACCATGTAACCACCAATGAGGGTATGACGTAAAATTAAGGTAAGATGGTTCATTAATTCATACATGAAATAAAGGTATTAAAACATTATATTCAAATGGCAATATTCCAAGGCAATTACGTGTGTGTAGGTAATTAGCCCAAATAAAAAGTAATGTAATCTTTAATTGTATTAGATTTTCAGCAACTGTAGATAGAAAATTTTTTTAAGTCCAACCAATATTTAACTTTCATAACTGTTAAGACGTGTAATTAGATACACCTCTACGCGTCTTCTGAACGTTTAGTATTTGTGATGGATATCGCTGTAGAGTATTTGCACGTTAATGCAAACATTGTATTTCTGGTGTTGCTAAGCAACTCAGCTCCCCCCCCCCCTCACCAACCTCACCCTCTCAGTAACAGGCGCGCTTTAGTGACGTGCTCGCAGCGCACATACCGGACCAATGAACGCCCGTCAAACGTTTGTCGCAGGCACAGATTGGAATGTCGGCGAGTGTTGCTACCAACATTAGTTTCAGAAAACCCGCACCTGTGTTCACACGATCTAAGGCGTCTCTATTGCAATGGACTGATGTGCCGATTATGTGGATATCTGGTTTCGATACCTAGTCGGATGTAATCAGGGTGTTCTTTTTTTCATTAACTATTTTCTAAACCTCTCTTTACGGGAATGAGAATAAAATTATTACCTCCAAATTCAATCATAAATCATCTAACACTTTAGTGTAGAAATTATAATAGCTTAAAAGGGTATTTAGTAATATCAAAATTATTTAAAAAAAAATAGTACCTGAATTTAAAAAAAATCATAAGGTTAGTTTTATTCTTATGTTAAACCAAAAATTATCTGAGATTGTTTTTTATTGAAGTCTTAACGACGTTGCCTACTTTGAGATTTGGAAGCTATTTTGCGAAGTGGGTTGCATCTTATCTTGACGCACCTAAGCAGTCTAAGCACTATCACACTAATGTGCGAAATAGCAAGAGAAGTAAGAAAATGAAAAGTTCACCTTGAAAGGGCTCTTGTCTACGTGCTGATAACCCTTTTTTTCTTCCTATTACAAATTAACGCGCTCACTATACTATATGCAACTTGAAAATATTGACTTGCTATTTAATTTGACATTTTTATTATTACCTATTTTACATAGACTTATGCTACCACGAACTTTTTAATCTACATCCTGGCAGAAAGAAACCTACAATCCATTATTTTTACTAAGACAAATAGCATAAGTTGTAGGCCTAGATGACTTATAAAAAATACGTTTACAAAATAACTACTTAAAGATAAAAATATTAATTCTGTGATATTGTAGGACTAATTTATACAATTATTCAGGAATGTAAGGTTTTTGTATCAACGTTATAGCTTTAACTCGCTGAGTAAAACATACATTCATTAATAACGGAAATTCTATCTTGACTGGATGTGACGTCAAAAATAAGGCACGCCCTTTAAAGGGGCCGGTCAACACTCGTTCACCCATAAAAACATGGTAAAGATTGTGACAAAACTGTTCTATGGATTTGAAATCAGTTTTCACCAATGATGTATATTATCTAGAACGAAGAATTTGAATAACATTTACTAGTCATACTAATTAAATTATACAATGAAAACTATCACATTTACATCCTAATTTTACTTCAATTTTCTTGTAATATAATTTTTATTTAGTGTTCTATTATTTTTTAAATGTTTTTAAATGAATAAGTACTTTAACCAGATTAATATAGATGTAACTATTAATGTTGGAAAAAGAATAGATCACATGGCTAGATATTATTTTTCTTCTTGTTTTAGCTATTTATTTATATTAAGATAATACTAAGCTTTAAAAGCTTATTTATAAAATTAAAATTTGAAATGGTTTGGTAACCGTAGTGTAACGTTACTTGTAGGAATACCGGAAACTACTTGTACCGTTTGGCAAATTACAAGGGTCTTGCATATACAGCGTTGCCACAATCGTTTTAGAAGTGACTAGACAAACTTTATTTAAATATTGTGAAGCTTAAAAATGATGTTCCCACTATTTTAAATCACAAATAAGAATCAATGTATTTTCCTGAGAGTAATGACGTACAATTTAAGAATTGATATTTAAGGCACTAGAATAGTCAAACAGAAAACCACAAAACTCTTGTAATTTTTAAACGATCATGGGCTGAGATGTGTGTGTGTGTGTCTGTGTGTGTGTGTGTGTGTGTGTGTGTGCGCGCGCGTGTGTGTGTGTGTGTACGTACGTGCATTCACGAGAACTGGGTTGTGAGACCAATGCACTTTAGTTCCTTTAATCTTTCTTTGCTTAGTTCAGTCCTCACCCATTTTGAAAGGTATTAGGCATTGTAGTTTAGGTTGAGGCCTAAAGTTGACAGTAGGAGCAGGAAAATATTTATTGATTCAACCCAAATTTAAAATGTATTCGTTGCCCGTGGTGGGCACATAATTAAATATTATTTGTTTTAATCCTATTAATTGATAATGTTTTTATATTTCCCAAACACCTCGTCTTACTAACTGTTAATATTGAATAAATATCTCATACTATTGTATATAAAAAAATTAGCATATAATCCGACCTCGAAAATATGGATAGACATTAGTTATTAATAGTAAATCTATATAAATGAAGTAACCTAATTTTTTTTTTAAACTATTTACTTTTACTGTACTTAACAATATTTTGAATGTTATTGATTAAAAATATTAGCCTTTTTACTTTCTCATAGGCTAAAGAAATTATGGTAATCATATACATTTTTGGCCTCAAGATTAAGATGGTTCTAACGTTCTATGTGATGCCAAACCTAAAAATAAGATGGATATTATTTATATGCATATTCTCCAATTTGACTTGTAAGACTTTTGAGACAAGATAATATGAATATATACAAACGATTTTACAAATTAAACTAATGAAACTTGATCAATTTTCATATGCAAATTTTATATTAGCTAAACAAATACAAGCTTGAGTTGTGAAGACGGTTTTAAAGGCGATCATAAAGTATAAATATACCCCCTAGCTTTAAATAAAAATATTTTCCATTATGTAATGTTATAAGCAGCACACAGAAATAGAAAAAAAAACATCATACAATCAGCAGTAAGAAAATTTACTTACTAATATGAAAAGCTATTTGGAATACACATCACATTAACAGAAATAGGTTTTTAAAAAACCAAACTTTTTTTTGTGTGTGAAATAGTTTACTACATACACACATACAACATTTAGGTCTACACTATATATTGTGTAAAAATACTTGAATGGTCAACATAAATATTTCTATAGTAAATTATTTCTCTTAGCACTGTGTCTAACTAACCATTCGGGTTATACGCTTATGTACTAATTACACTTATGGATTGAGGGTTTATAAAGGTTAAATTTTAGGAAGTTTACGCGCATTTGCAAGGAGAGAATGGTAAACCATTTAGGAAAAACCCTTCAGTACACTCGACTGAGATACTAACCTCGATCTCCCTGTAATGGTCAGTCTAATCTACTGCGAGTGTAGCGTGTTAGACCATGCGGCCACCGGGTTGGGTGACATGAAATTAAATGTTACACTCGAGCATTTCACTAATAGTAGCTTCCTTTATATTTTAGGTACAGGTAAGCTATTAAAATAGAATAAACATAACAATGAAATTAAAATAAATACATGAGATAGTATAGTAAATAAATGGTACGATACAATCGCATAAACTTTCTCATATTGTGTAAGTAATATAGCTTCAAAGGTAATTTTCAAAATTTTCAAAAATAGGTGTTGAGTAAACAATCTATCATTAGGTATGTTTTCCTATCAAAACCAACAAATAATATTTTTACTCAAAATAAACACTCTTTATTAATAAGTATTAAACCAAATTGATCAAATATGATTCTTTAACAAAATTTAAAATCTCAAAAATAAATTATTTGTTAACTACCCTAGAAATGTTTGCCTTCGTGAAAAACTAATAACTTAAATTTGAACTTAAAGATCAATTTAAAAACTAATAAATTTGTATATCATTTATTGTAACTAAAAAACTCTTAAAATAATATAATTTGAATAAATAATTATACATATAATATTAATAATAGAAAATAGTCCATAATTTTCATTTTTGAACTTAATCAATAGTGCTATTTTCAAAAATCTAAAATTACAAAACTAAATAATTAGTTATCTACTATAACTTAATCTTTTTTTTAGAAAAGCAAATATATATATATAATTATATAATATTTATAATTCAAAAAGCTTAACAATTGCCCAATTAGAACTAAATTACTAAAGCTATATTATAAAATATTAATCTTTCGAAAAAAAAAAGTCATTCAATAAACTTCTAGCGGAAATTATCCCACAAAACAAGAATACATCTTTATATGTAATCCTCATGAGTAATGAGGTGGGTTGGATAGTACTAGCTCAAGATAAGAATAGGTGGCGTACTTAAGTAAGTGCGGCAATGAATTCTTAGTTTCCTAATACCATAGACAGATTTAACTACCCTAGAAATGTTTGCCTTCGTGAAAAACTAATAACTTAAATTTGAACTTAAAGATCAATTTAAAAACTAATAAATTTGTATATCATTTATTGTAACTAAAAAACTCTTAAAATAATATAATTTGAATAAATAATTATACATATAATATTAATAATAGAAAATAGTCCATAATTTTCATTTTTGAACTTAATCAATAGTGCTATTTTCAAAAATCTAAAATTACAAAACTAAATAATTAGTTATCTACTATAACTTAATCTTTTTTTTAGAAAAGCAAATATATATATATAATTATATAATATTTATAATTCAAAAAGCTTAACAATTGCCCAATTAGAACTAAATTACTAAAGCTATATTATAAAATATTAATCTTTCGAAAAAAAAAAGTCATTCAATAAACTTCTAGCGGAAATTATCCCACAAAACAAGAATACATCTTTATATGTAATCCTCATGAGTAATGAGGTGGGTTGGATAGTACTAGCTCAAGATAAGAATAGGTGGCGTACTTAAGTAAGTGCGGCAATGAATTCTTAGTTTCCTAATACCATAGACAGATTAGAAAGTAATATACATTACTTATTCATATTTAAAAAATATATATTATCAGGAATAAAATTGTTTTGTTTATTTAGCTATTAAATAGCAAAAGTTTGTTAACCCGAATACATAGTAAAACTCCGTGACAAAAAGAATACCAAAATGAAAAGTTTATTGATAAAGTATTTTGTATGAGATATGAGTAGTATTTTGTTCTCATTCACAGATAACACTGCTTTAAATAATGATTGTGAAGTATTTTTATATACACGCCTCGGTGGCGTAGTTGGCTAACGCGCTTGTCGTGTTGAGCTCTACTACTGAGGACGGGGAGATCAAGGTTCGAATCTCGGTCCGGTGAACTGTAAGTGATTTTTCCTAATTGATTTTCCTCTCTCCCTCCCAGCCCGAAAATGCGAGTTCACTCTCTCTTATTAAACCACCCCAATTCCTAATCCATTAGTGTAATTTGTACTTAAAGCGTATAACCTGAACGGATAGTAAGACGCGGTGCTGAATATTATTATTTTAAGATTCCTTTACTTTAGTTTTTAATCCTGTCTATGACAGACCTATGTCAATATTACCTAACGTAACAAAACAGAATCTTGAATTTGTAGATGCATGAAAGGTTAGGCGTCACTCTCGCAAGAGACTGGACTTCCGATGATAGGGCATTAGGGGTTTGAATTCCAATCATAACTTCTTTCGTATTTTTTTAAATGCCCTGTGTACTTAAATATATTCATTACTACTGTTTATACAGTTGATATAATAAATTTTCGAGTGACCTGGCCTAAGCTCCAATTTTGGAATCCATGCGTATGTCTATATCTCCCCCTTCCCCTAACGGCTATGTCTATATCTCCCCTTCCCCTAACGGCTATGTCTATATATCTCCCTTCACCTAACGGCTATGTCCTAAGAACTGTCCGGGCTATAAACACTTGTAATTAATACTCAAAGGGTGCGTAAAGATGCTGAAGGTAGAGTTTATATAAAGTGTACATATATTTGTGTAAGAGTGATAATCCGTTTAGGAAAATACACTCATTAAATCCTTTCGGGATTCGAATGCGGACCTTGCTGTAAACAGGAAATCAGACTATAGGAACTTGACGTTCAGTTTGCACACCCAATGATGCTTATTATGGGTTATATTATAGCATTTTTTAAACTATTTTAAATGATACCAATATATATTTTAAGATTACATTCTGATGGAGCGATTGTGTAAGGATAGAAAAAATACGAAAAAACAGGTATTTGAACCCTGGTCATTTAGCTCTACTCACTAACTTCTGTACCTATTTGAACTATTCGGGATCTTCTTGTCAGTTCCATAACCAAAACAAACCTCTAAGAGTACTGTTCCAGATAGATACATTAAATACCAACACTGGTTACAAGTAGACTTTAATTATTCAGTAAATAATAATATGGGTATCTGGTGACCTGGCGGTCTAGGGGTAAGGTGTCAGACTTCTGTGCTGGGGGTTCAGGGTTTAATTCTCGGTCCTGGCACAGATTTATCTAATTGCCAAACCCTTCCCTCACCTCTGACAAGACATCTTGTGAATGTGGGGAATGCCAGGCCTCCACCGTGGCTCGGATCCCACGTTAAACTGTAGGTCCTCCATATCATCTCACAATCACCCTACCATTACACATTTAAATCACATATTTTCAAAATCGAAACATGTCAACTGGACACGGGAATCGAACCCGGGACCTTTGGCTTAGTATGTCAATGCTTTGACCACTGAAATATCCAGGTATCGTTCGATGCCCAGGGTCATTCTTCACTCATATTTTAAGGCAGAGTCTATGATGGACGTGCAGAAATCGTCGGCTACAAATGCGTGATTTATTAAGATCACGAGCTATCAGATAACGCAGCCACCTTCGACTCGGTATTTGGCTTATACTTTGTCTTCGGTGGCTCAGTTAACCCACAGTATTGCCAGAACTATCAGCAGTTTAGAGCTCACCACCCTTCCCTTCACCCATCCAAGGAGTGAGACTGAGTTAGCAAGCAAACAGAACAAAGCTATAAACCTCTGAAACCTTTATCCCGGGCAAGCAATCACCTCTGTAATGAAGGGGGGTAGAGTTCAAACTTGTACATAGCCTTGACGAGGGCTATTAGGGGAGAGTTCATTTGTCAACTGGTTTGATCTTACATTAAAATTCATTCTGACCAATGCATACTTGAATTGGAAGTCTTATAGCTCTCGGATGCATTTATTCATAATCAAATTGGAGTATGGTCTGATTTTCCAGAGATAGGTAAGTTAAGCATCCAATTCTGCCTGGGTGTGTGTCTAAAAAGAGGTTTTATTTTTATTTATCCCACTATATCTCCACGCAAATGTGGTTAAAATGTCTCTAAATTTGACCTTGCTATTCCCTATACCCTATTAGTGCATTTAAATAGGTATATATCAGACAAGTACACCATCTAAAAATTATAATATTAAAACGGGGTGCTAAGGTTAAATATATAGTGAAGTGATGGTTTAAAGTCTCTACGAATCCATACCATGCCAGATCTGCTAATGTGCATTGAATTTAAAAAAAAAAATTAAATCAATAATAAATATAATTAATAACATTTTATTTACTATTAATAGTAAATACATTTTTATTAGTATGCATATATTTTTACATTAAAACATGATATAGTAGGTTAATGTTGGTTTATTCTAAAACAATAGCACCGCTTCTTCCTACCCATATAGGTTATACGCACTTACGTTAATGTGTAATGGTAAGGTGATTGTAGGATGAAATGGAGGACCTACAGTTTAAAGTGGGATCTGAACCACGGTGGAGGCCTGGCATTCCCCACATTCACAAGTTGTGATTAAGCGTCTTGTCAGAGGTGAGGGAAGGGTTTGGCAATCAGATAAATCTGTGCCAGGACCGAGAATTAAACCCTGAACCCCCAGCACAGAAGTCTGACACCTTACCCCTAGACCACCAGGTCACCAGATACCCATATTATTATTTACTGAATAATTAAAGTCTACTTGTAACCAGCGTTGGTATTTAATGTATCTATCTGGAACAGTACTCTTAGAGGTTTGTTTTGGTTATGGAACTGACAAGAAGATCCCGAATAGTTCAATAGGTACAGAAGTTAGTGAGTAGAGCTAAATGACCAGGGTTCAAATACCTGTTTTTTCGTATTTTTTCTATCCTTACACAATCGCTCCATCAGAATGTAATCTTAAAATATATATTGGTATCATTTAAAATAGTTTAAAAAATGCTATAATATAACCCATAATAAGCATCATTGGGTGTGCAAACTGAACGTCAAGTTCCTATAGTCTGATTTCCTGTTTACAGCAAGGTCCGCATTCGAATCCCGAAAGGATTTAATGAGTGTATTTTCCTAAATGGATTTTCACTCTTACACAAATATTAGTACACTTTCTCTAAACACAACCTTTAGCATCTTTACGCACCCTTTGAGTATTAATTACAAGTGTTTATAGCCCGGACAGTTCTTAGGACATAGACGTTAGGGGAAGGGAGATATATAGACATAGCCGTTAGGGGAAGGGGAGATATAAACATAGCCGTTAGGGGAAGGGGGAGATATAGACATATCCATTAGGGAAAGGGGTAGATATAGACATACGTATAAATTCCAAAATTGGAGCGTAGGCCAGGGAATATGTCTATGTAAAATCTTGGGTTACTCGAATATATAAGCTATCAACTGTATAAACAGTTAGTAATGAATATATTAAAGTACACAATGCATTTATAAGACTACGAAAAAAGTTATAGCTGGAATTCAAACCCCGATCCCCCCATCACCGGAAGTCCAGTTTCTTGCGAGAGTGACGCCTGACCTTTCATGCATCGACAAATTCAAGGTTCTGTTTTGTTACTTTGAGTAATATTGACATAGGTCTCTCATAAATATGATTAAAAGCTAAAATCACAAAGGAATCTTAAAAGAATTGAAAATATTTCACAGTCATTATTTAAATCAAGGTTATCTGTGAATGAGAACAAAACACTACTGAACCTTAATACAAAATACTTTATCAATAAACTTTTCACTTTGGTATTCTTTCCATCACGGAGTTTTACTATGTGTTCGGGTTGATCAACTTTTGCTATTTAATAGATAAATAAACAAAACAATTTTATTCCTGATAATATATTTTTTTTAAATATGAATAAGTAATGTATATTAATTTCTAATACTCAATCTGTCTATGGTATTAGGAAACTAAGAATTCATTGCCGCACTTACTTAAGTACGCCACCTATTCTTATCTTGAGCTAGTACTATCCAACCCACCTCATTACTCATGAGGATTACATATAAAGATGTATTCTTGTTTTGTGGGATAATTTCCGCTAGAAGTTTATTGAATGACTTTTTTTTTCGAAAGCTTAATATTTTATAAGATAGCTTTAGTAATTTAGTTCTAATTGGGTAATTGTTAAGCTTTTTGGACTATAAATATTATATAATTATATATATATATATATATATATATTTGCTTTTCTAAAAAAATGATTAAGTTATAGTAGATAACTAATTATTTAGTTTTGTAATTTTAGATTTTTGAAAATAGCACTATTGATTAAGTTCAAAAATGAAAATTATGGACTATTTTCTATTATTAATATTATATGTATAATTATTTATTCAAATTATATTATTTTAAGAGTTTTTTAGTTACAATAAATGATATACAAATTTATTAGTTTTTAAATTGATCTTTAAGTTCAAATTTAAGTTATTAGTTTTTCACGAAGGCAAACATTTCTAGGGTAGTTTACAAATAATTTATTTTTGAGATTTTAAATTTTGTTAAAGAATCATATTTGATCAATTTGGTTTAATACTCATTAATAAAGAGTGTTTATTTTGAGTAAAAATATTATTTGTTGGTTTTGATAGGAAAACATTGAACCATAATTTGGATCTACCATCCAAAATAAGAGGGTTCAAAACTTCAAAAAAGAAAAAAATAGAAAATAAGAACAATCGAAAGAGTGGGCTGGGTGAGTGAACTGGTTATACCCGCTGGGTAAGCTAAATGACACCCAGCGCACGCAATTTGGGATAGATGTGGGCAAGTGCTCACGGCCGTCCTCAGCGATCGATAAACACAGCCCAGAAGTATACCCTTATTGTGATTACTTCACAAGAATCAATTCAATTTAAAATAACCGAAGGATGATACTAGTATAAAGAGAAGGAACGAATATCACCGCCAATAGTAATTTATTATAATTACCCAAAAAAGGTTGGCAACAATGGATACAAGTATATTAACAGTTATACAAAATGCAACTTCTTTATAACATTTTCTTTTGGCGTCTTTATACCACTAGCGCTAGCTTTAAGAGCAACCTTCATCTCTCGCTACAAGAAATAACAATTAGGCATGAAGGCTAATACCCTATTATAATCTCAACCTAAGAATTAAACGTTAACATCAACAATTACTAACACCTAGTCAATATGCATTATTTATATCATTTTACCAGCCCCGAAAGAATGGGGAAGATATACAATTAAACCCTAGCTTATTTGTGTGAGCTGAGGCAAATATTAGATAACAACTTTGCTTTTAATTGGCCAACAACTCCCATTAGTCCTCATAACTCGGTTGCTATGGCAACTTCCCATCTAAACATATCACGCGCTGAAGGCGCCCAGCTATATATGTTCGGAGGTGAACATCCATATATTAACCTTACTAAAACTATCCTAACACAGTAAAAATTACATATAAACCTAGCAAGGTTTTATTAAGTTAAAGTCAACAGGCGATGTTGACGAATGACATAATTTATAATATATTTTAGTCTAATGCTAAATTTACCTATCTTTGATAAACAATTAAACAGAGTAAGGTTTTAAGGAACGAGTCCATTCAAATTAAAGCGCTAAACCTAACATGATAAATAGAGATAAAAATAGGAAACCACTAACTATAACTAATACACAATTTAAATTTGATACGCCCAAAATATAAAGTCCAAAGTGTCAGGCATCCCAACCCATTTATCTTTAACATTAATACGACGGTAAAATAGTAAACCATACACAAAAATATCCCAATAGTTAGAGAAAAGTCTCAAGTCCAGATATGTTATGCATTCAGCCAAGAGTAAAGTTTTTGTTTATACGCAGACATAGCTTGAAATGTCAATTAAAGCAAGTTTAAAACTTTTAAGATATTTCCAAGTAATACTAATCGAAGTGCCTAAAAGGAATTTTGAAAAGTCAGACATTTAACCCAAAAGGAATTTAGCTTACATTGTAGTTCGTCGCCATCACCAATTCAAGCGACCTTCACCGCCAGCCCAAGAGTGGCTCACAATTCACAGGGTTGATCTTTTATACGCACAAAACACAGCTTGCATCACATGGTGAGTAGGGGGGGCCAAAGAACGTAGATAGGGTGGAGAAGCTTCTAGAGTCCACTCGTAGCCAGTAGATTCTCGCTCGTAAACTCGGTGGAGTGTTACTTCTTTTCTTCTTATGGTCTTTGGACAAGTAGAATTGGCGTGAAGTTTTTTAGCGGGCACGCCTCAGTATTCGAAGGAAGGTCGTGATGTTCGGATGTGTGATGATAGGTGGCTCGCAGTGCTTACATGAGAATGGCCGTGGACGTCTTGGTAGAATTGGGTAAGTTTGCAATATATTGTAATATTAGCTCGCGGCTAATGTTACAACATACCTAATGATAGATTGTTTACTCAACACCTATTTTTGAAAATTTTGAAAATTACCTTTAAAGCTATATTACTTACACAATATGAGAAAGTTTATGCGATTGTATCGTACCATTTATTTACTATACTATCTCATGTATTTATTTTAATTTCATTGTTATGTTTATTCTATTTTAATAGATTACCTGTACCTAAAATATAAAGGAAGCTACTATTAGTGAAATGCTCGAGTGAAACATTTCATTTCATGTCACCCAACCCGGTGGCCGCATGGTCTAACACGCTACTCTCGCAGTAGATTAGACTGACCATTACAGGGAGATCGAGGTTAGTATCTCAGTCGAGTGTACTGAAGGGTTTTTCCAAAATGGTTTACCATTCTCTCCTTGCAAATGCGCGTAAACTTCCTAAAATTTAACCTTTATAAACCCTCAATCCATAAGTGTAACTAGTACATAAGCGTATAACCCGAATGGTTAGTAAGACACAGTGCTAAGAGAAATAATTTACTATAGAAATATTTATGTTGACCATTCAGGTATTTTTACACAATATATAGTGTAAATGTTGTATGTGTGTATGTAGTAAACTATTTCACAAAAAAAAAAAAGTTTGGTTTTTTAAAAACCTATTTCTGTTAATGTGATGTGTATTCCAAATAGCTTTTCATATTAGTAAGTAAATTTTCTTAGGGCTAATTGTATAAGGTATTTTTTTTCTATGTCTGTGTGCTGCTTATAACATTATATAATGTAAAATATTTTTATTTAAAACTAGGGGATCTATGTATACTTTATGATCGCCTTTAAAACCGTCTTCACAACTCAAGCTTGTATTTGTTTAACTAATCTAAAATTCGCATATGAAAATTGATTAAGTTTTATTAGTTTTACTTTGTAAAACCTTTTATGTATATATATATATATATATATATATATATATATAAATCCATCTTATTTTTAGGTTTGACATCACATAGAACGTTAGAACCATCTTAATCTTGAGGCCAAAAATGTCCATGGTTACCATAATTTTTTTAGCCTATGAGAAAGTAAAAAGGCTAATATATTTAATCAATACTATTCAAATATTGTTAATAAGTTTAAAAGTAAATAGTTTTAAAAAAATTAGGTTTGAATTAACTTTTATAGATTTACTATTACTAACTAATATCTATCCATATTTTCAAGTTCGGATTATACACTAATTTTTTATATACTATAATTAAAGCTATTTATTCAATGTGAACATTTAGTAAAACGAGTTGTTTGGGAAATATAAAAACATTATCAATTAAATAAGTTAAAAAATTAATATTTAATTATGTGCCCACCACGGGCAACGAATACATTTTAAAATTTGTTTGAATCAATAAATATTTTCCTGCTCCTACTGTCAACTTTAGGCCTCAACCTAAACTTCAATGCCTAATACCTTTCAAAAGGGATGGGGACTGAACTAAGCAATGAGAGATTAAAGGAATTAAAGTGCACTGGTCTCACAACCCAGTTCTCGTGAATGCGCGTACGTACACACAAACACACACATCTCAGTCCATGAACGTATAAAATTACAAGATGTTTGTAGATTTCTGTTTGACTATTCTAGCGCCTAAAATAGCAATGCTTAAATTGTAAGCCTACCACTTTCTGGCAAATACATTGATTCCTATTTATGATTTAAAATAGTGGGAACATCATTTTTAAGCTTCACAATATTTGAATAAATAGTTTGTCTAGTCACTTCTAAAACGATCGTGTCAACGCTGTAGATCAAGACCCTTGTAATTTGCCAAACGGTACAAGTAGTTTCCGGTATTCCTACAAGTAGAGTTACACTACGGTTACCAAACCATTACAAATTTTAATCTTATAAATAAGCTTTTTAATTATAGTATTTAACTAATAAATTATAAATAAATAGATAAAACAAATATAAGTATATTATCTAACCTGGTGTTTTCTTCTTTTTCCAACGTTAGTAGTTACATCCATATTAATCTTATTAATTATATAAAAATTTAAAAATATATAGAAAATAATAGTACACTAAATAAAAATAACAATACAAGAAAATTGAAGTAAAGTTAGTTCCGCGTTATATAGTAAAATCCAATCTTGAATATTTAACTTAATGAAGTAATTATAAGCAAAATATTGTAAGGCTGAAAATGTTTTCATTGTATAATTTAATCAGTATGATTAGTAAAGGTTATATAGAGTCCTCGTTTTAGATAATATAAATCGCTTTTTCATTGGTGAAAAAAGATTTCAAATCCATAAAACGGTTTTGTCACAATCTTTTATTTTGTAATACCATGGGTTTTTTTTATGGGTGAACGAGTGTTGACCGGCCCCTTAATATTGAACACTTTATTTTTATTTTCTTCTGTTGATAGGAAGTTCTACCTTAATATTTATGATAATAATAAAATCATAACCAATAAAATAAAGCTATATTTATTAGTTCAATCACTGCTCAAATTAGGTTAATTTTATGTGTCAAAATGTATATAATTTAATGATAGTTGTTTTTCTAATGGATCCTTAAAAAAAAGTTTTTTCTGATCAGCAAAGAAGACAGGAAAGATTCTAGCGAAATAAAATCAATTTGAGTTTAACATTAATCACTAAGCTTCATTCTGAATAGTTGTATACTAAAGACATAGAGTTTATTTTTCTACTCCTAGTATCTCAACAGTTCTACAATATCTTTCATGACCAAATTATATAAATTTTTTATTTATTTTATCTATTTTTTTATATAAAAACTACAAAAATGCTGTCCTTAACTCGCAATCCCTACCATACCACCATTACTAGTAGTTATGTGAACAGTTATAGACCTCGCTCACTCAATGTTCTTTCCTTAAGATTTATATTTGAAGTTATCCTTGGATTTGAAATGGATCTATTTTCTTCATTATTAAGTTATACAAAAAACTAGTTAATATTCGTTTCAAAATAATTTATGTTTTATCAAAAATAGTTGTTGTTCCCACTGTTTAAGAAACCAGTCTCATAATATAAGATTTTTGGAAATATGTTAGGTATTGGATCGAATGCTTAGAGATACAAATTTAAATCCCTTGAGATGAGCTACTAAGCGAATTCCTTCCAAGCAATCCCCGTATTTAAATGGATACCAAAATTAAATTTGTCGATATACCTTATATATATATAAGGTATATCGACAAATTTAAGGATGTGGTCGTTGGCAGTGACAAAAGAGTGTGCGGTGTATTTACAAACAATGGTGATTGGTATAAATATTTCCAGGTAAGGAAAACCTTTGCCTGTGATTCACCAATTTATTAGTTCACACGTTTTTAACACAAAGGTTTTCTGACGGATAGCTCTATGCGTTGGGGATGAGAGGGAATAGGTTGAGGAAATGCGTTCGTAGTTGCGCGGAGAGTGGTCGGGATAATCACAGTGATAAATAATTATTTGAAAAACTTTGCTCAACCTTTCCTGAGCGTGACTGAATCCTCAAACTTCTTTGCGATGGCAATTCACAATGTATATGTACTGTGAGTCTGAAATCACTGCTATAATTTTATATATATATTTTTAATGTTTATCATGCATTTTCTGAAAAGACTTAGTATACAGTACACGACTTATAGATTACCTTAAATCTAGAACTAACACAACAACCTACTTCGGACCATTAAGTCATTACTGTGGAAGGGTAAGCGCACATTTCACGAGTGATAAATTTTTCATCCATGCCGGGAATCGATTCCGTAACCTTCAACTTAATAGACCAACACGCTACCAACTTAGTTAAGGTGTCGACACTGTTATAGGTGTGGCCTAACCTGATGTACATCGAGCTATAAACAAGGGAATAGATAGCTATGTATTCTAAAATGGTTTTTTTTTACCGCATCTTGCTATCTGTTCGCTCTATATGCATATTTACGAAAAGTCTAACGTGTTATATGTAATAAAGGTTTGATTTAGAGGAAATATAACCACATTGGCGTGAAGGGAGAGTGGAAAACAATTTAGGAAAAAAACTCAATACGCCCAACAGGAAATCGAACCTTGATCTCCCACCATTAGCAGTCCAGTCTAATGTGAAAATGTGAAAATGTGAAGGTGATGCTTTGGAGCAATTGACCATCCGAAGTGGGTTTCTAGTAGCTATTTTGAGGAACGTACCCCGGACTTGTTATGGTAATTTGGAACTAGAGTGGAAATAATATGTTATAATTATGTGAATAATTTGTTAACATTAAAAAAAATATTTAAATTAGATAATAGCCTATAGTTGCCATGTTTAACATTATATAAGATAGGGAAAGAAACAATTTCCCATCCTCCCTTTTGCACCAAATTTGCGTTAATTAATAGTTCCCTACCCTCCCTCCATGCAAATTTGGTGCATTTACAACCTATTCTGTCATATAACTAGGGGGTCAATTAATTATTATAGCCCTTTAGAACAATAGTCATAATACCACTAGGTAAATAAAGGTATTTAATATGTTAATGTTACACTTATTGTAATAGTAACGCATTACAAAAAAAGGGTGTAATTAAGTGGTGTTAGACTATATATTTAAAGTAAAGCTTAAGTCATACAGACTATAATCATTTGCGAACTGCGTGATATAATTGCTTTCTACGCATTTCCTTAGTCAGAGTTGATATAGTGAGTCCTTGAGTCCAAATTGAGCAAACAGTGGAAATCACCCCAGTCACATGCTCCTCCACGAAATGTTGGTTGCACCATTTGCAGATAAACAGGGGAGGTATATAAACCCCTGATATCTGGGAATTGGGCTCTTCTGTAATAAATGTCACACTGAATGTATGCAGAAGCACGGGCTGTATTACTCTTCATGTGAACCAAGAACATGTAATATACTTTTTTATTATTTAATAAAAGTGTAAGAACATGACTCTTCCTCTACAACATCTGATTATTTCTTCTATTCCAGAGTCTCCTATCAAGGATTTGGAGTTGAAACGAGACTAAAAGTTCACTACCTCGAGTTTCCAATCCTGAGGGATACCACACTACCTCGATCATCCTTACCCTACAGATGTAATTATATGTTGGTAGCCCAGATGCAATTTAAGATGCTTTTCAATTGAAAAACTGACCATAATTTTAAAATCACAAGTTATAATATTTTACGAACCCTAACTACCTATTTATAAAGCTGTAACTTCAAATAAAATACTATATTCATTTTAATTTGAGTCTTCTCCGGGCTGACTTTACCTTAAAATATTTATGTTGGTTATTCGAGGACACAAAGGACAACATTTTCAATTAAGACGCAGAACGAAGTATTCAATTAAGTCATTTTACATAGTTACTAGAAATTTTGCATCAATGTAAGTTAAAATTTATGACTCTGATGATCTAATATGATATCGTTTGGAATCATATACAAGGTGTGTTCAATAAATTAGAAACTGACTTAGTGATATAAAGGTCAGAGCCATTGAATGCTGATCTAGATGCCCCGGATTCAATTCCCGGTTGGGGTAGAGGTATTCTTCTTTTGAAAGAGGAATGATTCCTATGGTCACAATAGCTTGTTTAATTAGGTCTACAGTAGGCTAATACGGGGGTTCCCAAACTTTCTGAGACCACACTTCCCTTCATATGTCAGATTTTCCGTGGGACACCGCTGAACCTGATTTTAATTCGATCTAGTGGGAATTTTTTTCCAAGAAAACGTTATTATTAGGTCTTGGATACGTCCATTTTTAGACTTTATACGAGAAAGTTGTGCATGAAGTCACGCCAAATTTTCAAGTAACACAAGAATCCAGAACTCATATGAAGAGAGCGCTTTCACAATGAAAAAACTAGGCCTATATGTTTTCCTGTATCAATTATTACATTCTTTAAAATACGTACGAATACACGTATTGAAGATGTGTATGTTGCATTTCACTATATATTATAAGTTTTAGTTGTGTATTTTCTTATAGCCACGACGCCCTGGGCTAAGACTGGTGACGCCCCCTGGCGTTGCGATGCACAGATTGGGAAGTGCTAGGTTAAGATCTTCATTGGCTCCACCCAATCATATTCACTATCATCATCCCTTCACCCCATTGGGACATGGAAAGAGTCTCCATGGAAGGGGTATACAATTGTACGTATCTGAACATTCAGGCATCCCTTGGGCAACGGTTCATTAGTACTGGCTAATCTTCCCACAGAACTGAGTTACAAGTGACGTAGCCCAGATAAACCGTTAATATTATCATCATCATCATTATTATTAATCAATTAAAATATTTAAAAATAGTTACAACACCTATATAACCAAATATTGACTTCAAGTATCATATTTTTCATCTCAAGTATAATATTTTAATGAATTTAAGAGACTTACCTCTAACAGTCATATTGCTGCTAGCTACCACAGTCATGAAGTTAGGTGACTCTGTAGACACTTCACATCTGTAGCTTCCACTGCTATTGAATCCCAAGTGTGTTAGAGTGATTGTGTTCATATCAGACGCACTCAGCTGAAAAGGGAAAAAAATTATAATATCGGATGCAATAAACAAAATTTGTCTATAGTATTATTTTATTATTGGCACTTCACCACAGTGAACAAACTTTACTAAAACTATGCTTATAGATTCTAACTTCAAGTCATGTGATCTGCGGCTTTCGATTTTAATAAATATTATAAATGTTTATTTAATAAACTTCATATTATAGCAAAATGTTATTAATCATGAGCGATTTTATTATGCGTTTACTAAAATGTACTTTATCAGGTTCTTTCGTTGGTTTAGTTACATTAGTTTGGCAGTCTCAATCACGTTACATTATAGTACTATTTTAACTACAGTGATTGATTTATCACCACTTATTTATAAAAAGAACTCAATAATATATCTTATATTTAAGAGGTGACCTGGTGGTCTAGGGGTAAGGTGTCAGACTTCTATGCTGGCGGCCGGGGTTCAATCCTCGGTCCCGGCAAAGATTTATCTGATTACCAAACCCTTCCTTCACCTCTGACAAGACATCTTGTGAATGTGAGGAATGCCAGGCCTCCACCGTGGTTCGGATTCCACGTTAAACTGTTGGTCCTCCATTTAATCTCACAATCACCTTACCATTATACATTAGCGTAAGTGCGTATAACCCGAACGGGTAGTAAGACGCGGTGCTAATAATAATAATAATAATAAGATATAAGAGATATATAAAATAAAAGAGCTATAAAATATATATATATATGATATAACAGATATATTTATGATATATATAATATATAAGAGATATATAAAATAAAATTTAAGAGCTATATAATATATATGATATATTATATATATAATATATTATATATAAGATATAACATATATGTTTATGATATATGTAATATATAAGAGATATATTTATGATATAAGAGATATATTTATGATATAAGAGATTTATTTATGACATATTTTATAAATATATACATATATATATAAAAGATATAATTGAGTTGTTTTTGTAAATAAATGGTGATAAGCCAAGCATTGTAGTTAAAATAGTATTATAATGTAACGTGATTGATCTAGCGGCGCTAAATATATATATATATATATATTTAACGCTACGTCTTACTACCCGTTTGAGCTATGCGCATGTGTGAAAATTACCGTTTTGTAATGTGCTATAGTCAAGGAAAATTTAATCTAAGGAAATTGTACCCACATTTTCATGGAGAGAGAGTGAAAAATCATTTATAAAAAAAGTTTCATTTGATTCAACCTGTATTAAAACCTTGAAAATTCCGTCATAGGTACTCCAATTTATTGCGAGAGAGACTACTTAAGGTGGGGAGTCAGGGAACTCAAGAAAAGGAAAGTTTGTTTGCAGATTTTTTAACAAAAAATGTTTTGGTCAAAATAAATCAAATTTGGCTTCTATACAAACATAGAGTTTATTTTTCTTCACATGGTGATATCAACAATTCTTGAATATCTGTTAAGAGCATAGCGGTATTAGATTAAATACTTTTCAAATGAAGAGAGAAATTTGTCATTAAATTTAAGGAAACACTTGGTAGATATTCAACAAATCTTAATATCATAATGTTCAGAATATTAAGCTCTATGTTTGTATAGAAGCAATATTTGATTTATTTTGATCAAAAAAAGTTTTGCTATAAAAACTGCATACACAATTAGCTTTTCTCTCGTTCCCTGCATGTCGCTCGCTAGAGCGTGCGGCGCTTCCGAAAAATAATAATAATATTTAGCACCGCGTCTTACTACCCGTTCGGGTTATACGCTTTAAGTACTAATTACACTGATGGGTTAAGAATTGGGAAGGTTTAATCTGAGGACGTAAACCTGCATTTGCGTGGAGGGAGAGTGAAAAAATCATTTAGGAAAAACCACCCCCAGTTCACCCGACCGAGATTCGAACTTCGATCTCCCTGTCCTCAGAAGTCGAGCTCAACACGACTAGCGCGTTAGCCAACTACGCCACCGAGGCAGGTGCTTCCTAAGAGAAATGTACTGTACGTTGTATTTTTCTAAGGAAATAAAATTGTTCAACGTTCACTAGAGTACAACGTATCGCAACGCTCGGAAACGGTTGTGGAATTTTCATGCTAGTCACCCGTTCAGTTTATACGCTTATATACTAATTACGCTAATGGTTTTGGCAATGAGGAAGGCTATATTTAAAGGTAGTGTGCTAGCAATTGCGTGGAGGGAATGTAGAAAACAATTTTGTATAAAACCACCCTGAGGCGTACACCCGACCGAGATTCGAACCTCATCATACCCATCATCGGCATTCTAGTCTCCTAAGAGAGTAGCGCGTTAAACCACGTGGCCACCAAAGTGGGTTATTAGACTAATTAAGTCGGAATGATGAAGGTGTGACTTTAAAGAAAATGCACCCAAACTTGTGTGGAGGTAATGCGGTCGTTTGGTAAAAACCAGCCTCGGTGAACCCGACCCGGTTTCAAACCCTGACCTCTCCATCACGGGCAATCCAGTCCAACATGAGAGTGACGCTTTAGAACCGTGAGACCAAGGACACGTGCTTATATTTACTCACATCCACAGTTATCCCCGGCACAGGCAAGGCCTGACTGTGAGGGGAGTTGTCAGGCATATAACGGAAGAACTCGAAGTCGTCCTTGTACCATTTGACGGAGTACAGCTTCAAACCAGCCAGGTCAAAGTTACAACTCAACGTGGTGGCTTCATTTAGCTCAGCTTGCTGAGGGACTCTCATGTCTAGAAGTTTCAAACCTCTGCTTCCTGAAAACAAGAAATGAACAGGTTGGGTTTAGAGTCCAGTGGAGAAAAGAAATTTATATTTATACAACCGCCAATTAGGCGAACATAGACGCTAGTCAAGAGCGAATATGTTCTAGAGGTGAATTCCAAAACATATATAATATTTTTATTAGTATTTAAAATATATTATTATTATTATTATTATTATTATTATTAGCACCGCGTCTTACTACCCGTTCGGGTTATACGCACTTACGCTAATGTGTAATGGTAGGGTGATTGTGAGATGAAATGGAGGACCTACAGTTTAACGTGGAATTCGAACTACGGTGGAGGCCTGGCATTCCCCACATTCACAAGATGTCTTGTCAGATAAATATATATATATATATATTTATCTGACAAGACATCTTGTGAATGTGGGGAATGCCAGGCCTCCACCGTAGTTCGGATTCCACGTTAAACTGTAGGTCCTCCATGACGACAATTAATTTAAGTTTTACAAAACAGGGTATTTAGGAAGATATTTGGTCCAAAATCGTATGAAGGTACTAGGTACTAGGCTACATAAGGATGAATTACACACCGTGACACCATGTTAGGATATTCAAAACTATCAGGTTAGAGTGGGCAGGACATGCATCACGAATGAAAGCATCTAAAACTGCACTCAAGGTATTGACTGGTAAACCCAATGGGAAGATTCCATTGGAAAGATCTAGATGAAATGGGAGGATAACATTAAAATAGACCTGAAAGAAATATGGTGTAATGAGTTGGACTGGATAGAACTAGCTCAAAATGGTGATAGGCTGTAATGAAGTGTACTGGATATAATAGCTCAAGATATAGATAAGTACTTCTGTAAGTTCAGCAATGGGCTTTCAAGTTCTTAATGCCATAGAGTAAGTAAGTAATTTGACATTGGTAGCTTAAATTCTAAGTCTTAACTAGGGCATATGAAACTTTGATGCCGTCTCTGATACTAAATTAAATTGTTATATAATAATTGTGCTCTTAAACTGTTTTTCAATAGCTGGCTTATTAGACTAATTGCTTGCTGTTTGGAACTAGCAGGCCTTGGGTAACGGAAGTTTGATAATTGGCCGATGTTAGAGGGGTTTGGATAGAGAAGAGGTAGATTTGATATAATACAGACAAGGGAAGAGGTCATTATGGCCTCTCAAATGTGGTGAAAGCTTGTTTTGTTCAAACAGAAGGCTTTTGTAGCGTTCGTAACGGGATAGTTGAGAGTGCTTGGGAGAAGAATTACTTCTGAAACAATATTTGTTGTTAAATACCTAAAACAAATAAATAACAATATTTGTTGAGGAATTAGAGAAATATTAATCCGCATCAGTGAACACGTGGACTAAACGTCAGGCTTATCTAGTCTGATTTCTGGTCTAAGAGCTGTTAATAAAATCACTTGGCTCAAAAAGTACATAATAAATACTGCTAGTAAGAATAATAATTAAAAATAAATAAATGTGCCAGTTTCGTAGTTAGACTTAGGGCTAGTTTCATACTCAGATTGAGTACGTCACACGTGTGTCACATTTGAAGTTGACCCATTCCATTCTGTTCTAGGAGGTGTCCTCTTGTATCCGACTATGAAACTGGCCCTTAGTACGCTTCAGGGCCTCAATTGTGACTCTACACTAAACACAAGACGACAACTACCTAGAACGGAATGGAATTGGTCAGTTTCATATTGTCTTGTGTTGTAACAGAATGGAATGGGCTAGTCTCCTAGTCAGATCAAGTACGTATCGAGTGAGGCGCCACATTATAAATAAGACGGCACCTATCTAAACTAGAATGGAATGGGCCAGTATTGAATATGAAATAGACCAATTCTATTCTAGTATAGGAAGGTATCGCCCTGAATATAGTATGGCACCGCACTTGAGGTGTAAGTCTGACTATTATACTGGCTCTGTGTTTAGTAAACCTTTAGGGTTGTACGTTAATAAAAACGTATTGCATTATTTTAACAAATGTATTATTGTAAGCTACAAATAGTGATTCATATTAATTCAATGATTTCAAATCTTTTCAGTTCACTAGTTATAAGGGTTCAAAATTGCTATTTTGTGTTGTTCACTTACCATTGCTAAGGAAAAGTATTTAATGTACAGGGCTGACATTTAGTCCAACTAAAAGTATACACAACGAAATATTCATAATATGTTGAATAAAAATAAATGGTAATTTATGAGTCTTTAAAATAGTGATAAAATTACATCAGTTTTTAATCATATAGATAGACTATAAGTAGTTTTTTCATATTCCGATAATTTAATTTTATTGATGTGACCAAATTTGATTATTGAATATATATATATACATACATATATATACATACATATATATATACATACATATATATATACATATATATATACATATATATATATACATATATATATATACATATATATATATATATATATATATATGACATGTTTATTTCATGAAATTTCTTGTTTTGAGGAAAAAAGTTTTAGTTTAAAAAAAATCCCTCCCATTATCATTTAAAGCTTTAAAAATATTAAAGACCTGTATTGGGAAACACTGAAATTTCGTGAAGCGCTTCCATACGAACTTTCACGAGTGCATTCAAATTATATCAAAATATTTTTAAAGTTTATTGTAGCAGTTTTAAATGTACAGTACAAAAGTGAAATTAAACAAAATGTGATATTATTCTTAAATTGACTAATTTTCCTTATAAATTCGAATAATAATAAATTAGGTCAAATTTTATAAGAATTGACTATATAAAAACCATAAATATTTTTACTCAGAATCAGATATCATCTCTTTGGCTTTTATTTATGAAATTACCAGAAAAAATAGTTCCAACTGAACTTTTACAAAATAAATTATTAATAATTTTGTATGCAGTCAAAGTTATTATTCTAATATATTGATTTCCCTCATCCAAAGATTATTATTAAAGAAGTAAAATGTATGATTGAGCTGGCTGCTATGATATCATATCGGTAAGAAAGGCATTTATTTTAAATCTATTTATTTGACACATTTATTTTTAATAACTTTAGTAAGGGTACTGACTTAAAGATACTCAAATTGATCAGTCTATGAACCATAGTGATGGTCAAGCAGACTAAAGTGTCATGGTAAGATGTATTTTAGTGTGTTTTGTGGGAGATCAAGATTTAATTCTTAGCCGAGCTTAATAAGGTGGTGTTCTCTAAATATATTCCCACTATTTTTCCACGCAAATTCTGGCACACTTTTTAATTTTTACCACCCTCATCCCTATTCCATTAGGGTAAATATGATAGTTTTGAGAGTCAAGTAGTAAGACTAAAAACTCACTTAGGGGTACAAAAAACTAATATAAAAAACCATGAGGTGATGGGCAATATTTATGAAAATACATCAGCATGGGGAGATTATATAAAATCACAAGGGAGAAAAAATATATAACGTACTGTATGATTGATAGAGCCAAACTCTCTGTGTCAAAATTGGACCAAGCTCGGGTCAACTATTCCTGTCGATTATACATTAAACACTAACTGCAAATATATAATTCCTTCCGCTCTCAAAATATTAAGGGTAGCTACACACGTGGTATTTCATAGTAATTTTTTGTTCTTGATTTCCATTTTAATTCAATATTTATGAGAGAGTAGTTTCCACGCATAAGGGTGAAGGAAAAAAAAAGCGTATTTACAATTTCAATACAACTTTTACGGAGGTGAAATAAATTAACTTTGGCCACGTCCTCCCTCTATCTATAAACTTGACATGGGGGTCGGGGGGGGGGGGCGGGGGGGGGGAGGAA
>CABEEJ010002274.1:33654-75419 GCA_901482245.1 Timema douglasi | reverse complement strand
CACACACCATGTGAGGGCAATTTCAAACGCCGCCGCTAACGGCGCTCACAACGGCTTATAGGCACATGTACAATGTATTGTCTTCAAGCCATTTATTATTTTCACTGTGTACTTTCTCATAGAGACGATGCGTGGAGAAAGTCTTGAGGTGCTGAAGAAAATCCATCTCAAGTTTTTTACGAGGATGTATAGTAGGATTCTACTATGAAAAATCTTTTAGAAAATACAAACATAATGTTTTTATATCAACATTGATAATTATGTGTTTTACTTTACAGGGTGGGCACAGAGTTCCTGGACAACATTATATGTTATATGTTAACCTTACTTTTTTGTCTGTTTCAGATTGATTGACGAATATTATGGCTGAAACGAGTGTATGTACTATATAAGAATGTATTATAGCTAGTGTATGGGCACATGATCATGCTAGAGAAGGGAGAAGCTTAGAAGCTATGCGAACAAGATTTTCACAAGGGTTTAATAAGCCAGCTCCAAAGCGTGACACCCAGTATTCTTGTAAGAAGAAGACTTTTAGTACTGGAAGTGTCTTTGACGTCAAAGAGTTATATCCGTTCAGTGGTACGAGAACGTCATGTTGATTCAGTGAAGGCAGCGTGCACCTACACCATTTGCACCATTTAAACCTTCATGGATGGACGAGCTTTCTGCTGTGAATATAGAATCAAGTGAAGCTGCTTGCAAATCTCTTTTGCAAAGATTTCCAACTGTTGAGTCAGTAAATAACTGATCTTCTACGGATGTGTGTGCCATTTATCTGAACAGGCGGAGCAAGAATACTTATTTCTGGTGTAAAAAAAACACCCATTTTTATGAAGAAATCGAACAACACACTTCATACGTGATGATATGAGCAGCAAATTCTGCAAATGATTTTATTGACCCATATTTGGTTGCCACACTTGTTGATCACGTTGCTTACCTAACCGTGAGTTAAAAATGGTTGATTCTACAGATGCGTATGAGAGGACTTGAGGAGCCAGCAATTCTTCAATAAGACGGAGCACCAGCGTATTTTGACCTCTGGGTAGGAAAATTCCCGAACAGAGAGTTTAGTGGACGATGAATTGGACGTGGATCTGACATGGTATGGCCTCCTAGTAATTCAAACTTAATGACGTGTGATAATTCGCTCTGGGGTATAGTGAAGGGCTTAGTTTCCAAACTTCGCCTACAGATGGTTGCTGACCTGAAAACGGTTGTCAGACATTGCTTCCTCGAAATGCAGTCACCAACATGGAAGAAAATGTCTCAAGGAACGTGGAGAAAAATCAAATTCTGAGCTTATAGTGGAGAACAACATACCGACATTAATAAAAGTTTGTTGCTCAGGGACTTTGTGCTCATCCTGTATTATTAGTGTAATTCCGTATCTACTGATATTAGCTATCAAAAGTGACAGCTACATCACATTAATTGACGTACTAATGTTTGAAAATGGTTTTATTACATTTTGTAACCGTCAAAAAGGTTTATTACTATTTAAAGTCTCACATTTAGTTTCATGTAACGGCTTATTTTTAAAAAAAATTAACAGATTACAATTTTTTAATTAATTAATTTTTTTTTTTTACTGTTACGTTTCAACGCCAAGGCTATTTATTTTTCTCCCATTTCTTATTGTACTCATTCGAAATAAACACATTTTAATCATGTTAGTGTAGTAAGAATGTTGAAGGTATTAATTATAGTTGGTGTACCCTCATTTTAGTAGGAAATCGTTTAGGAAAAAACAACCTCATTCAACCCGGTTGGTACTCAACCTTAACCTCTCTATCACCAGAAAATTAGCTGAAATAATACAAATATTAAGTTTGTATGCCAAGGATTTCAATGACTTATACGAAGATATAGATATTAGGAGCGTAATTTATAGAAAATGCAACCACACTAGCAGATATAGTTGATTGAAAACGACAATGGTAAGTCCCAGGTTGTTAGAATTCCCAGTGTGCTTGTCCGAGATTCAGGTATTGACCCCCCACGTCACCGGCAATCCAGTGTCTTGCGAGATTGACTCCTATACCGTGTGAAAACCGGGGCGGGTGGATGGGTGACATAGTATGTCTGCCTATCTATCTGTTTGTCTGTACTGATGTATGTCTGTGAACTTCTATACCACCTAAACAGTTTGAATAATTCATCCTCATAATGTAACATTTACATTCAACCTTTTTCTTGGAAGTTTAAATTTGGGGCTCTTCTAAATAATGCTTAGTAGTGTATAATACTTTTAAAATGAGAGTTTTAAATGTTGTTTTATGAGTAAATTATGAGTTGTGATTGCTATAAATTTATTTTATATAACACTCGCCTAGATTAGCACATGGACTGAATGTCAAACTGCTCTAGTCTTATTTTCCCGGGACTACTAGCATTAAGTGTTTTTATTTATAAATGGTTGCCCATACTCCTTCCACGCAAATAAAAAAACATATTGCTTAAACTAAGCCCCCTTAGGCTCTACTACATTTAGATATTGTTAAAATTCCTATAATAGTACGTGGTTAAAATAAATGTAATGATAAATTTGATGTACTGAATTCAATGCTATTAATCTTACATCTGTTTTATATAGACTGCAAAGGTCAAAATATATATCTCTGATAATCATTTTCACGAATTTTGGCTAAATTAATTCAATATTCATGTAGGATTCATTTTTAGAAGTCCATATAATTCCTGCCGCTAGATTTTGAACACTTAAATATTAATGCGTTATTTTAAGTTAAGTCAATTTGTAAGCTGTGTTTATAAGGTAATACATATATATGTTTATAAGGTAATACATATATATATATATATATATATCCCTTTGTAAACTATGTCTTAAGCGGACACCCATGGAAAATGTATTCGATTTCCTATACCAAGTAATTATCTCTTTTAAAAAGTTTTGGAGCCACACTAACACCTTACTTCGGTCCTTTTTTTCCTTCAAGCTCACGAACTTCGCTAATTAAAATCGAAGCTTTGCTCTAAAAGTTTGATACAGTTGTTATTAAGGGGAGAAAACTCACCTTTATTTGGTTCAAAAGGTTAGCCATGCGACAGTGAAAGATTTACTTTAGCCATCTCATGAGTGAAAATAATATTGAACTAATAAATTAATCTTCATGAACAGGGATGGGTTTAATATTTTATCAATTCTTTTATTTTGACTATGTGATTAGTCAAGCTTTTAACGAGCTTTTCTGGTTTGAAATAACTCTCATTGAATTATTATTTTTGTATGAAAATATTAATTGAATACCATACAGGAGAGGAATAAAAGGCTAGGTAGTCTAAATCCGATGTGCAGGCATCATTTTAATCACATTTATTTAAAACTACCATTTAAATATATCTTGAAGTAAAGAAATTAAACTTAATAGTCTATTTTTTATACATCTATAGTTATGTTGTTTTTTTTGTTCTGCTGCAGTATTTCAACTAACTTTCCAATTTTAGGAAAATTGTTCGCTTTTTACGTTTTCCTGGAAGTTTTACCACAAATTATGGACAATTTAATAATAAAAAAACTATGTATCCTCATTTTAATAAAAGGATGTTTTAGAATTATTTGCTTTAAGCAAAGTTAAATATTGCAAAGGAACAAACTACCAAGAAAGCTACACAGGAAAATAATTATAATCGAAGAAGTAATAATTTTCAAGAGTAAGCACAAATTTAAAATTACTAAGTTAATTAAGTTATAGTTTACCTGTGTTTTGTCAAATTCTTTAAAAAATATAATTGTAGCACTTGGATAATTAAATAGTTGTATTTTAGCAAGATAACCAAGAATTTTGCTTGCTTTCTATTTGTTTATTGAAAGTCTTAATATATTAATAAAAGTAAGCTATTAGTAATTATTGCTTTTTGTAATGTCTGAAAAGGGATTGTGTATATCAAATTTAAGTAGATTATTTAAAAGATTTAATTGGTTTATATTATATCAAATTAATCCTAATGCCCAGTAACCTTCATTTATTTTATCCTACTATTTTTTACAAATATATTACAGCTAATGTGTAATATTTCCTCAGGCGGTATGTCAAGAATAGTATGAGAGCCAACACAATTGTAATATAAAATTGGGATTTTTCATTTTTAGAAAATATTAGTATTAAATTAACATAAAATATATTTTAAAATATAAGAGTTTTTTGTTCTAAAACTATATAAGTCATAAATCAATGCATTTTTACTATAAATATTACTGCTGTGTTTAAATTTCAATATATTAATTTTTCTTGAAAGATTGGTGCAAATTAGAGAGAACAAATAAGAATAGACAGTAAAATATCTAATTTAGTAGGATAAGACTTGTTTAAATTGTTGTCTTAAAATAAATTGCGTGTTCAATCTTTAATTTCCTGGCAAAAATCTATAGAAAACCTTGAAATATCGTTAAGAAATTTTTATTTTAACCAAATTTCAGTCTGAAGTCATGGACAATTTTGGTGTTTACGAAAAGACTGTGTCTAAATCTATTGTTTAAGTAACGGATACAATCATGTAAAAATCATATTTGTGAATCAAATTCCCTAAAAGTGTGGATAGATGCAAAGAGGGATAGACGGTAGCTTTCAAATTTCCAAGCATAATAGGTATTGTTGAGTGAACACAAACCACACGTATTAGAAATCCAATTAAGGGTGATTAATAGAGCATTAATTTCCAAGCAACCTAAATCAAACAAGATATGTAAACATGTTAGGATGTTTCACGGCATGAATCCATATACAATTCTCGTGTTTGATTAAACAGTTATGTTGTCGAAGCTTTGTCTTTGAATAATGATAATGCTCTGATTTTAGGTGATTAAGTTTTGGGCATTAGAACTAAGCTACTTAGATAATTAAAAACCTATCAATCCTAAAACAAATTATTCTTAGTACACTCTTTGTTAAAGAGCACACAATTCTTGAAAGATGTTTTGGAAAGCTTAGACAGAGATTCCCACCCTAAAATATAAATTAAAATGTGTCTTAATAAAAGAAGTTACCTGTCTCTTTGCATGTTGCTTCATGATGCATGCCATTACGAAATACAATATGAAGTTTTTCATCTTCTCATAGAGGAGAGAAATTAATAACAAGAAGAACAATGACTAGTTTAGACTGCGATAACGTATTATAGACAAATAAAAAGGAAATTTGCCTAAGAGAAAAACATTAATATATTTTATTTGGCTGAAATATTACAGCAGAATCTAATTGAAAAGCCAAATCCTTTCACAATCAATGTTTTTTTGTTTCCTGGTATTTTTGAACTTCTCATTTATCATATAGAAGAGGAAATTTTATTAGTAAGTTAATTGGTTAGTTCAAAGTGAGTTTAATTTTGTGTGGGTTCTTCAAATCTTTAAACCATTATTTTAACTAAATAATATACAGTCAATAAATCTTAAAAGACAATAATTCCAGTAAGCCAAGTATATGTCAAGGTGCATTACTGATTAAAAAAATGTTTTACATCAGATGTTATACTTAAACCAGGAAGAATTGATGCAAAAGCGCAAGGTATTCACTCTAGAGTTTGATCATTTACTCGGACAGTTGAATATATACTCCAATTTTAATGCTCTTGCTTATGAGTGTTTACTCCAAAATCAATGATCTTGCTCGTGAGTATATATTCTGAGTAATTACCAAGGACGATCCGAATCTACCTGGAATTTTTTTGATTCTTTTAAGAGGGTCCATGCGAATGAGACTTTTATTGACGAAAGGCATATTTAAAAAAAATCCTGCTCCTCTCTCCCACCTAGAAATATTAATGTCTACACCCTTGGTAATTATTCAGTTTAATTCACATCAACCAATATAATATAAATATATCTTTATGAGAATAAGTTGGTATGCATCAGACGTCTTACTACCCATTTTGTATCTCCTCATATTGTTATTAATTGGGTATGTATGAGGACGGTAGAGTTTAAAGGTGCACATGCAAGTTTTGAATTGTTTTTATCGTTTGATTTTTTGGAAGAAAGCCATGCTACACAATTAATTATAAAGGGTGTTTGGAAACTCATTGCCCAAACTGCACATATAATTTGTTTGAACCAAAATTAATACAAAATCCCTATATACTTACACCCAGAAAACTATGTTAATACCTTTTAAATTGTGCTCTAAATTTCAGCATAGAGCACCGGGAGAGCAAAACTGTTTAGCATGTGTGTACAGCAGGTTGCATAAGATTTAGGCACGTAGCAACACACACTTTGACATCTTTGAGCGTGGTAGCAAAAAATAGCACAGTTAGTAGTAAACAACACACCAGTCCATCTAGAAATGCGGATACGTTCTTAGGCTCATCATAAACGGTCCTACATCACAGAAAGTGCTTGCCATTATTACATGTTCAGTTCTGCACACCTGCTCCTATGCAACTTGTTGTACAAGCAGGCTTGAACAGCTTTGCTCTCCCGGTGCTGTATTCCAAAACTTCGAACACAATTTAATGCTATTAGCATAGTTTTCCGGATGTAAGTATTTGTATTACTTTTGTTCCAAACAAGCTATGTGTTCAGTTTGGGCTATGGGTTTCCAAACACCCTGTATATGAAAGGCAAAGTTCGGGGGATCAACGATTATATTTACGGAAATGAGTCAAATAAATTGAAAAACTACACCTGTATACGGGAATAAAACCCGGGACCTTTGACATGGTAAACCAATTTTTTAGTATATGGATCAGTAAACATTTTGATCTAAAATAAATATTATTGAGAAATACACTTTACATTTTTGGTTCTTTTAAAAACAACTTTACCGTATTTATTAAGACTGTGATAATTAATCATCAAGTCTTCAGTATATATTATAGTTTTTTTATATATATATATGAATCAAGATTTATAGAAAGTGCCCATAAATTTTTATTAAAAAACAAATGTTTTTTATCAAGAGAATAAAAATTGTTTTACATCGATAAATAACATATTAAACAGAATTCGACACCTACTTGTAAACACTTTGAAGTGCTCAAACTTACTTAAATATAGATTGGGAAATAAGTTGGTACATCCGGCCGAGATTTGAGTATCGACCTCCTCAGCGCTAGCAAACCGTATCAAGAGAGATTTATGCCTTAGTCCACGTGTCCACCGATACGGTTGGGACTATAAGGACATTAAGTACACTAAGGAAACTGAGCTGGGAGGGATATAGACTAGGCCTTGCTTTTAATCCCCCATAATTGCCTAGTGGTGCAACCTAGAGGGACGCAGCTGAATCTCAACTGCGAGGTACCGGTCGTATCACTCACTATAGCCCGTGTTAGCTGTCACAGATGAGAGACAGGAGCAGCAGCGTGATTTGATGGCCAACAAGGTCACTTGAGATCAATTCCACCTAGACATCAGTAACGTGTTGGACCTGTCGCAACAAATTAGCAACGTCATGGAATAATAATGTGATTGGAGGCATGCGCGGGAAGCTGCGTGATGGAGTAATCTTACGAGAATGAAGGTACAAGAGTCCCCTGCCTACTCCAGTAATCTTACGAGAATGAGGAGATAGGAGTTCACTGCGTACTCGAGTAATCTTACGATAATAACAGTACAAGAGTTCAGACGTACCTAAGAACTAGAGTTGTATTACGGGAATTAAAGTACAAACGTTCGTACATATCTGAGAGCTACAGTAATATTATGAAAATGAAAGCTTGCAAGTATTTAAGGAATAGAGTTATCCACCAGGAGTGAAAAAATAAATGATACGGAACTCCGCACGAACTTTTTGCTCCATTTTTTTAAAATTGAGATATTTACCAAAAATTCTTGAATATAATATACACTAGCACACCCAAGAACAAATTATGCTAGACATACGTAAAACATTTTTATTCATGGTTTTAAATTTCATAACTGTAATTTTAAAGAGCTACCGTCTTCATTTGTATATTTGTATCAATACCAAATATCGATATAGGGTCCCCAAGGGTCAACACTTTGTTTTGAAATTTTGACTTCCAGTTAAAATGTTTGTCATTTTACTAGGGAATATCTTACGGTTATTAAATTTATCTTTTGTAATTTTTGACCAATTAAATAGGTAATTATTGACCATTGAGTCTAAAATGATAGCGATAGAAACGTTATAGTCGATTTTGAGAAAATTGAATTTTTCTCTTTTTAACCTTTAGTAAACTGCTAATAATTTTAGGGCTAGACAGATGGTGTTGCAAAAAACACTTTTTAGTGTTCGGGGGGTCATGAAACGTCATCAATATCTCGTGCTAGATTTTTTGTTTCGACAGTCATAATAATTTACCTTAAAGAGTTGGCAAAATTATATATATATATATATATATATATATAGCTTGAAAGCTTTTGGTTTTATAAAAATATATTTCAAGTAAAAGATGTTTATTATAAATAGATCCACATGTGTGCAATAATCAGTAATTTAATATCTCAAAGACTTACGGAGATAGAATTAAATATTATAATTTACGCATCAGACCGGAACCCTTGAAGTCATGTTTACAAAATGTTGAAAGTAGCCCTTTGGTTTGTAATATTTATCAAAGCTTAGAAATGAAATTTAATAAAAATCGTTAAAGCCGATTTTGATGAATTCGATTTTTTCTCTTTCCGCCCTTAAGGAAACTACACCTAATTCTATCTAGGGTTGGATATTCAATTCAAAAATTCCTTGGTATAAACCTATAAAAACCCTATATACCAAGTCTTAGCCCAATCGGTAAAACAGTTTATGCTCTATCCCAAGGTACAGACTGACAGACAGGTGGCACTGCTAAAACCACTTTTTAAGGTTTGGGGGGTCATGATACATCGACATCCATCAAAATATCGAGTTCAATTTTTTTGACGATCACATAACTGTAAGGTAGCGAGAAAGAAAAATATTGATATTAGGTTACCAAGGGCCAACACTATGGAATTAAAATGTCTACTTATGGTTTAAAATTTTCGACATTTTATTAGGGGTTACACATCTATGGTTATTGAATTGCTATTAAATTCCTAATTTATAAATGTTGACCAATAAAATAGGTGAATATTGCCTTATGAATCTAAAATGATAGCGATAGATCATTGTTGTAAAAAAACATTTCTCCTAGGAGGCTTAAAGAAAAATAAAATATACTTTTTGAGAGCCTTACTCATTTCTTACTCTATGGAATTAGAGCGTTAAAACTCTAGTTTATCTTTACAACTAAAACTCACAAAATTGCATTAATATATATTTGTCAATATCTCAGAAACGGTTGATTTTATAAAAAATATATTTCATATAAACAATTATATTTTTAATAGTACAACAATTTTGCAGTGATAAGTTATTTAGTATCACAAATAGTTGCGGAGATACAGAAATTTCATATTAATTAAATACCCTTAAATTCATTTTCATGGGAAAATGAAAATATCCAGTTTATTTATAATCTTAATCAACGTCTAGATACGAACTTTAATCAAAATAAAACTCGTTAGAGTTGATTTTGAGAAAATTGATTATTTTACTTTTCGCTTTTTACCAAACTATTTTTAATTTTATGTTTTAAAAGACACACAGATAGACGGCATTGCAAAGACCCCTTTTTAGGGTTCAGGGGGTCATGAGACGTCGACATCCATCAACATTTCAGTTTTTTTCATGCGGTCGCAAAACTTTACCTTTTGTGTTTGAAAAGTTAAAATATATTAATATTTGCATATAGCTTGAAAGTCATTGGTTTTATAAAAATATGCTTCGAATAAAACATTTGTATTATAAATGGATATACATATTTGTACTTATAAGTAATTTCATATCTCAAATAGTTTAGGAAATATGATTAAAAAAATATATAATTTACGCATCAGACCGGAACCCTTAAAGTTGTTTTGCTGAAATATTGATAGGTGTCATTTTGTTTGTAATAATTATAAATGTTGGAAATGAAATCTAATCAAAATCGTTAAAGTTGATTTTTAGAAAATACACATTTTCTCTTTTTACCCTTCAGTAAACTACCCTTAATTTTAGGGTTCAATATCCAATTCCAAGAATACCTTGGGGCAACCCTATGAAAACCCTAGATAACAAGTTTTAGCACTATCGGTAAAATAATGTAGGCTCTATTCGGAGGTACACCCAGACAGACGGAAATTCAAAAACAACTTTTTCGGATTTGGAGGGTCATGAAACGTCGAGAATCATCAAAATCTCGAGTTCAATTTTTTGACGATCACAATACTTTCTCACCTGTAAAATAGTGAGAAAGTAAAAGGAGTTCACGTTAATATCTAGGGACTAGATTAATTTTAGGGGAATTAAGATAACAACACCCTCTGTGTACTTGAGTAATCTTACGTTAATAAAGGTATAGTAGTCCTTCAGCTACACATATTATAATGATAAGGAAATCAAACTAAATGAATTTATTACTAGATTTTAGCATTCAAGACCAAATTTAATAATAACAAGGCTAGTGTTTAAGATGACAGCTGCGCAGAACAAAAAAAAAAACCTTTTCTAAATCTATACATATTTTAATATTTAGTATCTTATTTTAATTATGATAATAATCTCTATGATTATAACATTATGATCAGTGCCATTAATTTAATCGGGAGAGGCCTACTCAAAACCTTTACCCTGGGGTGTAAAAAACCTAAACAAACATAAGCTGCTATTTATATTAATTTAGGTATATCATAGACAAATATTTATGGAGCCCGTTTATAGAATTAGAAAGCTCTGAATTGATATTTGTACTTTTCTCAAATAGATAGAATTTACTGTCTCATATTATAGTAAGATATCATTTCAGATTTATATAATTACGTTCTGGAATATTATTTTATATTTATCATGTTTTTCTTAATTTAAATACACCATTTTCAACACATGAGGAGTTAATTCACCTTCAAGTTATGTCCTGTGTGAATTATATTTAATTAACTTTAGAGCTAAAGCAAATAAAAAAGAATTAAAACTTGTACATTTTACTTTCTCCGCCGAGGTTCTATCACTGATGAATATGGATAGCTGAGTAATAGAGCTTTGTTGGTAAGCAAAGTTACATGTCACTGATTCCATTTCCGTGACCAATATTTTATTTTTCAAAAAATAAAAAATACAGCTACAATATTACACAAACACGAGCTACATTCTTAGATATCTAGTTTATATTGTATTTTTGTTTCTAATCAAACCTTGATTACCAATAATACATTTTCTTACGTGTAAGCTTAAAACCGATTAATGAATCAATTCTAGTTAACTGATTCCCCTACTTATAATAATGTAGTCTATTAGCTGTACATGATAGTTTGGCGTGTATCATTCAGTGGTTTCAAGGGGACGATCCTTAAGATGACCGCAAACACTTTACAGTTTAAATTGGAAAAAAAAAGAGAAAAAAATTGAAATTATTATTTATGTAATATTTAAATAAACGTGCTTTTTTAAAATCAAATCTCTATTAATATTCAAATTAAAAACTAGCTTATAAGCCTATCTCAAAGCCACTTATTCGTTATGTTAGATATAAGATTACGTTCGAATCGGAAAAAGTATCGAAATTGTGTTTTCTGAATTTTTCCCCCAACAACAGCGAATTTGGATTAAGTTTAATATTCTTTTAACTTATAAGTTCTTGTCTTAACACTCAATATGTTTTTTGGTGAATTAATTTCCATGTTGTCTTTTTAACTTTTACCTCCTATTTAATTTTACTTACATTATATTTTTTACATATTTAATTAGATTATTTTTACTGCTTTTATTAGGCGTTCTTTTGAATAATTATTAAAATAATAATTTTTCAATTATCTTATATATATTCATTTGAATTTTGAATTTTTATCCAGTTTCAATTCAAAATTTTACTAAAGTAAAATTCAGATGTTTGGTTAGAGGATTGTTTAGCTAAACTAGGTGTTTGACGGGACGTTAAATGGGTTTTAACCTATTACGACACATTTAATCATAAGTGGGGTTTTACACGTGATCCGCATCTTACTATTCATTCGGTCTATCCCCAAATTAACACCAATGGGATAGAGATGAGGACAGCATAATTTATTGTAAGTGTACCCGAATATATGGGTAAAAGGAATGGTAAAACAATCTCAACGCACTCGGCTGGTATTTTAACCCTATCTCCAACAAACCAGACAATACGAGATGAATGCCTTTGCCTGAGAGCTCCACGGTGCAGGTCTAACCTAATATTTGTGATAACCGACTTTATTTATCAGCGTATACAGTAACATTTTTAGATAACCAGGATTCTAGCCATAGTAACTCAGTAAAGATGGTTGGGGCCTCTATTTTGATACTTTAATGTTATTAATCACAGGTCTTATATCAGTTTAGTTTGATCTAGTGAAAAACTTAACAAGCTAGTTTAAGTTAATTAGTCTTTGACCAACCTACTTCTTGGAAAATTATTGTATTTTTAATTTAAAAGTATAAATGTTTGCAACTTTATTTTTATCAATTGAATAGGAAGAATTCTATATTTTTAGGATTGATCATTATAGAAAAATTTTCAATGTCATTAAAAATAATAAATGATCAATTTGATAAAATTATTTTATCTATTTTTTTAAAACCTAAATTTAGTCATGTTTAGTTAACTATGAGTAATTGCTTTTAAAATGTAATACAATACTTAATTTACGTAAGTGTATCATAAGAATGCATATTTGATATATGGCCTTCAAACGCGTATTCTGATTTCCTAACAAAATCTATTGTTTAAATTATTCTACTGAAAACTGTTCCACAACTATTACCAAGAGCAGTCAATGAATTATTCATTCCATCTGCCCTTTGATAGTAGAAGTAAATATATGTTTCACATAATAAGATAAAGTCATAGCTAGCAGAAAAAAGTCACGTAGTTATGTAAATATATTTAATTAGAACAGAGTTATATTTAAAACTAATACAATTAAATATATATTTTGAACGAAAGGATTTAATTTCTTTATTATTCTCCATCCAAATTTTATGAGTTAAATGGCTCATCTTTTATATGTTTAGGTTTCTATACAGGAGCACTCAAAAGAAATTGTTCTCACAGGCCATTTATTAGATTAATTAAAGTTCAAATAGGTTTAGGGTGAACCGAAATAAATTGGCCTTGATTTGATAACACACCCTTGTCAAAACTAACGTCAAATAATGTCTCAAAGCTAGAGAGGACCTATGAAATTCTTTATATTGATATGCCACAATTATATTATATTTTCATATTTAGTTTGTGTGTGATATTTGAGGTGCACTTTCTGAATCAACTGATTATAGCATCAGACGACTTAGCAATACGATCCACACAAGGCTCATAATTTATTTATATATTATTCTAAAATGTGTATGAAAATCTTACTAATTTCAGGAGAATTTAACGTGTAATTTACTTAAAAATTGACCAATTTTGGTGGCCACATAGTTTAACGCGCTACTCTCACATTATATTGAACTGATTATGATGGGTAGATCAAGGTTCGAATTTTGGTTGGGTGTACTGAGGGTAGTTTTTACAAAATGTTTTTCCACTACTATCTCCAAAAAATGCCGGTACACTTCCTCTAAATTTAACCTTATTAATCCCTAAAGTGATTAGCTAGTACATAAGCATGTAGCCCAAATGGGCAGTAATACGTGGTGCTAAAATATTAACCAACTGACTAAATCATAGGTTTGCACAAAATAAAATTGATCCTCTAGACAACACTCCCAAAATCCCATAGGGCTACTTAAAGGCACTAACTAGACCAGAGGCTCCCAAACTGTTTCCATATGAACCCTCCCCCGTTACCCCTCAGGATATGTTATGAATTTGTTCCCCCTCTCTAACACGTTATTTTATCCTTTGCCCTTGTTTAATATATTAAAAGGATTAAACTGTAATAGTTTAACTATATTAAGACAATATCAGAATAGTTTGTTACTACTTGCTTGAAAATGTTCTTCCTTTTATAGGTTTGGACAATTCTATGGAATGAATAATACGATAAAATTAAACCTAAAGTGTCTTTGGGACTTCTTCTTTGTGTATTAAAGGTTATTTGAATTATATAAGCAATAATAAGTAATACCACAATCACGTGAGATGACCGACTTTGCTAATAGTATACACAATTAATAATTACCTTAAAATCCTTATGTGTATATGTTACTTGATATAATACAGTTGATTCATTAGAGATTAGAACCTTAACCACTCGTCCACTAAGCTTGATATGATCACAGTTTTCATTGTTCATAGTAACGATGAGTGAATCTTTCAAAAACTGCGAATTTAAGATACATTTATTTCTTATTTGTTGGTTGTGAACTCCATCCTTGGAAAACCAGGGTTAATACTAAGCCCCAATATATATTTTTGACCGCTTTGAATATACCTCCCCTTGGAGGTGGGGGGCACTGCTTGGGAAACATTCAAATAATCACTAAAATTAATAATTATACATTTAGTTGGTATTAGTATCATTTTAATAAATTCAATACCCAATTTCATGACCGAATGTTCTAACGTGTTACTCTTGCAGTAGATTACACTGTAGATAATGGTTCGAATCTCAATCGGGTGTACTTTGGGTGATTTTTAAAAACTGGTTTACTACTCTACCTCCACGCAAATTCGGGTACATTAACTATAATTATAACCTTCCTAATCCCTAAAACCATTAGCGTAATTAGTGGGTAAATTTATAACCCAAATGGGTACCCTGTGAATATCCTTAATAGAAGGAGGTGTTTGGATTAAAATTTCCTAAGGATTATATAAATTTAAAATGTGATTGTAAGGAATATTAGATATTAATACTCTCTAAAATAAATATAAAAGCATGAATATATATTTATTTTCTAAATCAAGAAAGACTATTTATGATTTTTCGTATTTGGTTTTAATTAATGTAAAAGCATGTTTCACTTGTCATAATGTTTTAGAACGCAAACCCTTTGAAACAAGTAATATAAAAAATGTGAACTTTTACTGAATTAAAAAATAATGTTGTAGTGAAGTTTAAACATTTAAAAAAAAAGTAGATTTTGTACGTTCAAATAAATTAAAGTAGAACCTTAAAGAATAAATTATCACCGTTTAATATTTAAAAATCACTGGCTGTTCACATAAAACTTCAATTATGAGGTATCCTGAATACATTTTGAGTCTATTATATTTTCATAAATTTACTATAATAATATTTATCATTTCATGTAAATTATCATAATTTTAACTATAGCTGAACATAATAATCTATACACGTGAACAACCACACCTGATTTAGCCCAGGACAATCCCGTATTTACCCTGGGTATATAAGTGATATATAAGTGAGGTATAAGCTTCAATTTACGTTTTCAAGAATTTATTTTAAATGAAAAGCCTATATTAATAGTTCTAATATGAAACATGATTACTTAATCTAATTTGCATTAATTAATAAATATGTTTAGCCGTTAATTTGAAATATAAATATAGCTACTGTATTGTTTAGTAGGACATGTGTACGTATACACTCATATATATATATATATATGTGTGTGTGTATAATGTGTGTGTGTATAATGTGTGTGTGTATATATATATATATATATATATATATATCAATTTTAAACAATATATGTCATCATCATCATCAACAACAGCTTCCAGCCACTGGCTGTGTCGGTTTGAAACACAAGTCTCTCCAACGCCTCTTTTCCTCCTATCATCTCCACTTTGACCCTGTATTCTCCTCTCTCCTCCACACTACCCCTTACTCCCTCCTACCATCTGTCCCTTAGTCGTCGTCCTCCTACCTCTCACCTCCTTATTCAACATACTCCTGGGCATCCTTTTTCTCTCCATTCCTCTCACACGGCCATACCACCTTAGTCGTGCCTTCTCTATCTTGTCCTGAACTGGCTCTTGCTTTACTATTTTTCTTAAAATATATATCTACACAGTAATTCTGTAAAATTAGTTAGATTTTTATAAGAATAATTTGTTATTTAAACCATCAGTTATTTCAAATAAAATCAAAGATATTACAATAATAGGAGTAAATTTTAATAAAAATGTAGAAACATTATTGCGGTAAAAAAATATGGGAAACAATTATCTAGAAAATGCAATACTCAATATACTCGTAAATAATTTGAGCTCAAGCTTCATAGTTATATTAGTAGTGGTAACACTTGCTTCAACCTGGCATTTGAAAATAGTTGATATATTTATTTTCTACTATTTATAAACTTTTGTTATAGCTTAAATGCCATGCTACGGTTATAAAATTTATTTTTTTTGTTTTAATTAGTAAATAAGTAATACAAAAATCGCTGGGCACGTGGAATAAACGTCAAGCTCTGTTTTACAGTGATGGGGAGGCTTGAGTTTTATTTTAAATCCTATGTCAAGTGTGCTAAGGTCAATTTTAACCAAAATAATTTTCCAATCTCCCCCACGCAAATGCAGCTAGAGTTTATATAAATTTATCTTCTGCAAAGCTACCCCATTAGTGTATTTTAAAAAGAGTCTGGACTGTTAGAAAGTGTGGTACAAAAATATGTAGGGAGTTACCATAATGTGGGGATGCAGGTAGCGTGAGAAAAATTCAGATTTTTTGCTTTTTATATTAAAAAATCTTTTGGTCAAAATAAATTAAGTATTGCTTCTATACAAGCATAGATTTAAATGGTCTTCACAAGGTGATATCAACAGTTGTTGAACATCTGTCAGGAGAATAGTGGCATTATCCAACAAACTTTTATATCAAAAGAATTAGTGTTCATAAATTCAAGGACACCTTGACAAATATTCTAGAACTATTGATATTACTCTGTGAAGAAAACTAAACCCTATCTTTGTATGTAAGCAATATTTATTTATTTTGACCCAAAAAATTCTTTGTTATAAAAACTGCTAAAACAGCTTTTCTCGCGTTCTATGCATACCCATTTCAACACAATACCAATTTAAAATACTAGTTTTAAAATTATAATATATTGAGAAAATATAAAATATATTAGTTAGATTTTTTTCAAATGAAAGTTTAATTATCTTTATCGAAACTTTGGAGTTACTCAAAGATGCAGTTTAATGATCTGGCCCTAATAATGCGTATTTGAATTCTTGATGGAAACGACTTTTTTTTTGTAAGTTACTAAAGAATCCTCCACCTCCTGAATTCAAACAGGTTAATTACAAGTCGAGGAAGTAGAAAGTTCCTTTTGAGAAGACGTCTAGATGGAAACCTCAATATTAGAGTTTGGTAGTGGCATTCCCTTGAATTTATAACGCTCAAAAGTATGGAAAAGAGAAGAAATAAATTGTTCCGTCTTACTTCAAAAAGCAATTTATCTAACTCATGTCGTTTTAAGCAGCTCCTAGACAGTAAACTTTAGAATTATTTTTTACCTTATCTTTATTCCACTTCACGATAAAATAAAAGGCATTATCTTAACATTTATCTCAAGTTTGTATTTTATACAATGGGCTTAACAATCTATTAATATTAAGAAACATCAGAGAAGGCTTAAAAAAAATCAATCACAACCACTTTAACGCCATTTTTAATACTTTAATTTCCTTTCAGATCTTTAGGGAAAATATTACATGATTTTTTTTGTGTGAATAAAGTAGTGTTTGCGTTTTATCACGAAGGTTATTTAACAGCTTAATCGTTGTGTAAGGATAAGAAGTATAATTAAGGAATCGCACCTACATTTTCAGGGAGAGATGATGGTAAAACCACAGAGACACTTCATATGTGTAAAGTCACCTCTAAATGCACCTGGCTGAGATTTGACGCTCAAACTAACCATCAGTGACAAGGTAGTATATTAAGAGCTTGAAACTTTAGACTCGCCATGTCAATTTGGTGGGCTGATCCACCACCTTACAACGCACTCCACTTACTATATTAATATGGTATCGTAACTAGTTAAATATTTTATTTAGTTTAAAAAAATATCATCTTTATAAATAATTTAGTGTGTATTTAATCCCATCTTTTATACTAGTTATTATAACAAAAATAAAGAAAAAAAGAAATTATGAAACAAATAACTAAAGATTAAAAAAAATACCTTTAGTAATAATATAATGTGTATTTTATCCCATATTTTATACTAAATATTATAACAAAATAAAGAAAGAAATTACTAAACAAATAACTAAAGATTTTTTTTAAAATATTACCCTTAGAAATAATCTAATGTGTATTTAATCCCATCTTTTATACTAAATATTATAACAAATTAAAGAAAGAAAGAAATTACGAAACAAATAGCTAAAAAAATTAAAAATATTACCTTGATTAAAAATTTAGTGTGTATTTAATCCCATCTGTTATACTAAAGACTATGACAAAAATAAGGAAATAAATAAATTACGAAACAAATAAACAAAAATAATTTAAATATATTTCCTACAATTTAATCAAACAATTCTATAAAAAAAGATCCGGAGCAACCAATTAATTGTGTGAACATGCGCTTTGAATATTTAAGAGGTGACCTCTTAGCTTAGCTTTGTTTTGCCTCTTAAAATGATCTTACACAAACCTTAGTTTGACACATATGATTTAGGCCACGTGACTATCCATGTAGGTTTTACAATATATTATTCTCATGACTGGTGGAAGTTTATTTGCACATTATATCTAGCATTATAATATTATCTGTAATTGTTTGTGAAATTGAATTATTTTTCAAAGATTCAATCAACAGTTTGTCTTTAAACCAATTTTGATTATATGGGTATGGAGTTTTATTTGTATAGATACAGCAAACTAAATAAACTGGATGTTGAAAATTAATATCCACTAAATGTACCACCGTATTTTTTGGAGAGAAAATGGGTAGCCCAAAAATGGCTTACATAAACTGCAATAAATTTAGGTAAAAAATTTAACTTCAAGCTACCTAGTTGAATTCAGTATATTTAACTTTGTTGACAAGATTTTAAGTATTATGGTAGGACCTATTGTAATTTATTTAAGAATTTTTTTATAACCAAAATCTATTTTTTATCTGAATTTTTATATCTTTGAAAATTTTAAAATGTTCACTAAGTTTATTAATGATAATACTTAGATTGTTAAGAGAGCACCAATATTTTTAGACATTATTAATAATATTGTAAATATAATTTAAAAGTGACACCAGGACAAGGGAATTGAACCCAGGACCCTGTGAATGGCTGTAATGTGTAAAAATAATAATTACCATTAATTGAGAATATTATTCAATGGTGGGGGAGTGGGAGGTTTAAATCAAATAACATGCTCAGTTGTAATGTACTCCACGTATTACTACACATCCGGGCTGTCCGCATTTGATTACACTAATGAGTAGGGATAGTGATCATATAATTAAGATAAAATGAGTCGATAAATGGTAGTCAAGTGAATTTTAACAATTTTTTTATATTGAACTAAATAATTTTTAAATATAAATATCTGAACCAAATTATTTAGCTAAAAATAAATAACTTTAATTATTTTAAATATATATATAAATATATATATACAGTTTGTATTTGGTGAATTAAACTATATAAAAGATATGTTAGTAATATGTAGTAGTATGTAGAATTTATGAAAAAAAAATTGCATCAGATATTTTTTAATGTGTCAAAGGAAAAGTAGTTTCTTGGAGGTAATTAAAAAACTCACCATAACTTAATTTATATTGAGCTTTAATTTCATCTTAAACAATATAATACATTATATTCATTTTTATTTTTATCAAGAAGTATTTTTAAATGGTTTTTAACTTTAACTTTTATTTAAATTGCTAACATAAGTATATAGAATAATTTGGTTAAATATTGGTAAAACAGTTTTTTTATTAAGACTCCTGGAGAAAATATCCAAACTAATATAATATTACACCAACAATAATACACGTATAAGTTAAGCCTATCTGAATATATTTTCCCTTATATGAATATGTATTTAAATTTGAGTATAATACTTTTGAGTTCATATTGAAATTTGTTCCAATGACAATTTTTTTCCTTGAAAGATAATTTTAAGAAGATATTTTATTTAGCTTAGTACGAGAATATTTCTGATCAAAAGGCATATACTAATCGTAAGTAATCATGTATTTTATTTTAACATAAGCCTTAAAGAGTAAAAGGATTTAATATTATAATACTCTTAAACTAATTTAAACAAAATAAACAACTTATAAAACACCTCACTAATTATTTCATATATAAGAATTTAAAAATCTTCTTTTTAAAATAAACCTAATACTTCAAATATATGTGTACTTTTAAATTACAATACGACTAAAAAATAACCTCAAAACTTCCAGTTTTATTAATAAACTCTGTAGTACTAAGATATTATAGTCTGTCTTCTAAACAGGGTATTTCTTAGATCACAATTTAAGATGCTGAGTCTGATAAGCGAAATAGTGAAAGTACTAGCTACTGAGCCATCCTAAATCAGCATACACTCATTACATGTAAGCATATACTTGAAAATATATTATTATTAATAAATCAACTCATTAGCAAAGTCACATGATATGTAGTTTGCAGTTATCTACAAACTATCATCATCACTATGTTTCCTGTGCCATAATATACTTAGTATTTTCAGCGTTGACGTCTAAATTTATTTCATTAATGAGTTAAGATATTTAGGAACAATTTTAACAAGCAATAACGATATTAAAATAGAAATTAGGAAAATAATACAGAAGCAAAATGTATGCTCTTACTCGGTCAGTAAGTTGTTGATATCTCGCCTGCTGTCAAGGAATGTAAAACTTAGAATATACACACACAAAAATACCTATTTTTCTTTATTGATGTGAAACATGGTCTCTTACTTAACATAACGAAAGAAAATTTAGGGTGCTATAAAATAAGGTACTTAGGAAGACATTTGGTCCAAAAAAGGATGAATACACTGGGGATTGGAAGAATTATATAATAATGAGTTACACATCGATTACCAAACCCTTCCTTCACCTCTGACAAGACATTTTGTGAATGTGGGGAATGCTCAGGCCTCCACCGTGGTTCGGATTCCACGTTAAACTGTAGGTCCTCCATTTCATCTAACAATCACCCTACCATTACACATTAGTGTGAGTATAACCCGAACGGGTAGTAAGACGTGGTGCTAATAATAATAGTTACACATCCTGTACTCACCACAATACGTTTTTGGGATAATAAAATCTTGCGGGTTTCGGTGGGCATGACGTGCAACGCTAATGATAGAGTCTAGAGCCGTGTTCAGAGTACTGACTGGCAAACCAAATAGGAAGAGAACATTGGAAAGACCCAGACGAAGATGGAAGGATACCATGAGAACGGACCTGAACGAGATAGGGTGCAATTAGGAGAGATAGGGTGTAGTGAGGGGGACTGCATTTAACTAGTTCAAGATAGAGATAGGGTGTAATGAGATAGACTGGATATAACTAGCTCAATATAGGGATAGGCTGTAAATATGTGGATTGGATATAATCTAGCTCAAGATAAGGATAGGGTGCAATAAGAACGATTGGATATAACTCTCTCAAGATAGAGATAGGGTGTAATTATGTGGATTGGGTATAGCTACCTCAAGATAGGGATAGGGTGTAATGAGATAGAATGGATATAACTAACTCAAGATAGAGATAGGGTGTAATGAGATAGAATGGATGTAACTAACTCAAGATAGAGATAGGGTGTAAATAGGTGGATTGGATATAACTAGCTCAAGATAAGGATAGGGTGCAATAAGAACGATTGGATATAACTCTCTCAAGATAGAGATAGGGTTTAATTATGTGGATTGGATATAGCTACCTCAAGATAGGGATAGGGTGTAATTAGGTTGATTGGATATAACTAACTCAAGATAGGGATAGGGTGTAATGAGATAGAATGGATATAACTAACTCAAGATAGAGATAGGGTGTAATGAAGGGGACTGCATTTAACAAGTTCAAGATAGAGATATGATGTAATAAGGTGGACTGGATATAAATAGCTCAAGATAGAGATAGGGGGTTAATGAGATAGACTGGATATCACTAACTCAAGATAGGGATAGGGTGTAATGAGGTGGATTGGATATTGCTAGCTCAAGATAGTAATAGGTGGCGTACTTTTTTAAGTGTGGCGATGATCTTTTGAGTTCCGAAACCCATCGAATAAGTGATTAACTAATCACTGGGGATACAATCAGGGACAGTTATACTCGTATATAAAATCCTTCGCACCCTTTTTCTTTTACCAATAGGACTCTAAAGTTGGTTTAAATTACGTATAACTATCACAAAACACAAACAATGAACCTCCCTGTTAAACAAGTACCTATTAAAAAGAAGGAATATATAGTATAATATTTGTGTTAATGACTTAGAATAGTCTACCTCTAATCGGCAGGCACGTGGACTAAGTGCAAAGTTTGTTTAGTTTGGTTTGACAGTGACGAAGAGTTTGGAATTCTAATCCTAGCCAGGCGTAGTGAATATGGCGTTCTTTATTATTATTATTATTATTATTATTATTATTATTATTATTATTATTATTATTATTATTATTATTATTATTATTATTATTATTAGCACCACGTGTTAATACCCGTTCGGTTTATACGCACTCACACTAATGTGTAATGGTAGGGTGATTGTGAGATGAAATGGAGGACCTACAGTTTAACGTGAAATCCGAACCACGGTGGAGGCCTGGCATTCCCTACGTTCACAAGCTGTGATTAATACACGTCTTGTCAGAGGTGAAGGAAGGGTTTGGCAATCAGATAAATCTGTGCCGGGACTGAAGTTTGAACCCCGGACCCCAGCACAGAAGTCCGACACCTTACCCCTATACCACCAGGTCACTACGCATTATTTATTGTTTTTCACTCCTTCCCCCTCATGCAGATTCAAGTGCATATACTTATTTTACTTACCTAATACCTGCCTCATTAGCGTACTTATGTGTGGCTTGTTCATAAGGCAGTAAGTCGAAGATCAAAAATAAATACATGTATGTGCAACTAAATACATGTATATGTGTGGGCTACTTCCCAATAAAAAAAAACTTGTTTTCGTTTAACAATTACATTTTAGCTAATAGGGAAATGAGAATCCATGGTTTGTGACAAAGTTCACATTTATTTTCGTCGTAGCCAGTGATTGGCTAACACACCTCTCTTTAACTCGACATTATTGATATAAAATAAACACAATGCAGGGATATCACAATATACTTTTTTTGTTTCTATTTATTCCCAGTAAATTCTCATGTTTCAATGTGTAACTTCATTGTTTTAACTTCGGAAGTATAAATATTCCTCTCTCTCTCTCTTTTATTTGTAATTACATTACCACTCATGTTAATGAAATATCTGTTATTTATGTGAAATGAATTTTTTAAATCACCCGAAGGATTGTTAGGAATAAACTATTTTAGTTAATAATATTTTTTTTTAATGTATACTATTCCTTATAAGGTTTTTATGACAATAATGATCTATATATAAATTTATATATTCTTAAAATTCTTCCCATAATTTTATGTATGAAGATATTTAATTCATTATTTTTACAATTATTGTGTATCGTATTATATACAAAGAATAAAACTACCACTACCTTTACTACTACAGCTACCTTTACTAATAATACATTAAGTACATATCCATAATTTGTATTTAAATATAATATTAAATTTCAATCTAAATATCGAAAAACATACAAATTTAAATGTTTTTGTTTCTCAAACAATTAATATATATATATATTATAAACCTTATATCAAAGTTCGACTGAAAAATATGTCAGAAGGTTGAAGAGTTAATTGAAATATCTAAACAACATAATCATTGCAAATTAGTAGTTTAGAAAATTAATTTCTCCAGAACTCAACTTCCATTTACTGAGCCAATTAGGACGGTTGTTCAAATCAAGACTTACATTTATTTCTGAACCATTTTACTTGAAAGATTGTAATCTTATATATTATTATTAGCACCGCGTCTTATTACCCGTTCGGGTTATACGCACTTACGCTAATGTGCATTGGTAGGGGATTGTGAGATAAAATAGAGGACCTACAGTTTAACGTGGGATCCAAACCACGGTGGAGGCCTGGCATTCCACACATTCACAATTTGTGATTAATACACGTAATTTCAGAGGTGAAGGAAGGGTTTGGGAATCAAATAAATATATTCCGGGACCAATGATTGTACCAGGACCACCAGTACAGAAGTTTGACACTTTACCCCTAGACCACCAGGCCACCTATGCAATCTTATAAAAACTGAACAACGTATTTGTTTGTTCATTTTACACATTTTCAGGTGAAAATTATATTTATTTATAATTAAATACACCCAATTGTCAAATTCAGGTAAAAATGTATTACAAATCTTTAAAAATAGTTATACATAATGTATTAAATTGAATTATTAATTATAAGGTAGCATAATCTTATCAAAAATAGTATATAACAATAATTGTAATAATTTGTGTTTGAAATATGACTATCTCTATGTTATTACTATAGCTAAACACAACCTAATATATTGTGAATAAATAACATATTCTTATTTTATGAACTACCAACAATTCATAGATTATAAATTAAGAAACTTTCTTGTGAAATATATTGTTGCCGGGAAATACATTTAAAAATTATTAAATGTATTTTTTTAACCCTTGTAATTTTTTTAGGATCTCAAAATATCCATTCCCTTGTATTAATGGATACTAAAACAGAATAATAATAATAATAATATAATAAACATATACAACTAACACAAAGTCTTAATTATATTTTATTTTTTAACGAGCTAAGACGTATAAAATGGAACAACATTAAGGTTTAGATCGTTAATTCTACTTTTTTTTCGTTTATGTCTAATATTAGAACAAATGAAATAATTCGATTAACTAAATTGGATTAGATTAAAATAATGTTAGCTATTTTACCCTAAGACCCTCGTCCAATGTGACACTGAAAACTGTTATCCTTTTACTTAACATTATAAAAAAAAACCTATGGACTTAGATCCAAACTCAAGCTTTATATAAGGGGAAATCCTTTTTTTTTTCTGTGGTTACTTTTATAGGAAGATGGCATCTATAAAACTGTTCTGATAATATCCCCCTGCAGTAGTTCGCTGAGAGATAACGAATATAGCTTCGTGGTCGTTTAGCTTAGAGTAGCCTTTTGCCAGTGACCACCAGCAAAATCTAGACTTTACCCTCTTTTACATGAAGCCGGGATTTTCAAGATAGGAACACTTTCACACAGGAAATACGTGTGTTTTTTTTATCCTACTTCTGTTCTACTTTTCAACTCTCTTTTAGTCCTTCTATATTTACTGTTACCAGTTTTTCTTTCTGGCTTTGCTAGCTTCACTTGTTTTTTTCCTTTATATATATATATAATGTAACTCTTCTTTTTGTCAATTTTATACAAGATTTTCCATGATGGTTTTCTATCACTGGGAAAAACTAATTTGAACAGATAAGACTTCCTTCTCGTGAAAATGTATTCAGACCATACTGATTTTTAAATGTATAAAGTGCATATGTTTACAGTTTTATTCATAAATGTTTCTGTTCCCATAATAGTAAGCAGTTATAGTGAATTACCATAATTATAGTGAACACGTCTTCGATACCATGTGGTGGTATTTGTTTGAAGGTTAATTCTGTTGTAAAATGACTATAATGTATACTTATATTTTATGATTTAAACAGGACATATATATTTTTTTAAGTATTCGAAACTTATTTTTGAGCCATTCTGATAGATTAATTTTAATATTTAAAAAACTCGTTAAAGAAATTATTTTGTTTGTTCCTTTCCCATGAGCTAACTGGTGAAAATTATATTTCTTCATTATGAAATCAACCCTATTCTCAAAGTAATCTATCAAATAATTGTTTTAAATATTTAAATATATTTAATTTTCATTCACTAGGATGGGTGCGTAGGATCAAGCATATTGTCATTAAATTAAAGTAATTTGGAAGTCATGAATATATTACGAATATTTATTTACCTCATTAAATATATGAACTTAAACATTAGGAGTATAAAACCAGTTTGCTAAATCAGAGTATGAAATTTTAATCAATTTAATAGACATTTAAATTTAAATTTTCAGTAAATGAGGAAATCTATTTAAAATGTATGTATGGGTTTTATATTTAATGTATGTGCTAGCTATAGGGTGTATTAGCACAATTCTAAAATAAAGACGAATGAATTTCAGTTCGATTTATCACTTAAAAAAAAGGAAGTAAAACCAATTTCAGGAAGAAACATTTCCAGTGCTCTGTGTGAATTGATAGCGCAACCATTTAAACAATAGGCAGGTGCACTTTTAAACTACTTGTCAAACACAAATGAACAAATTTTCAAATACTTTTTACTAGTTTATATAATAATTTTTTTATAGGTTGAACTATACCTTAGCGGACAACATTACTTGGCTAAGTAGTGTACTATGAATATAAAAAAGAACCAACTTATCATCAAGTGTGGGTATTCTTTAGTGGGTATATTTAAAAACAGCCTCTAGGAAAGGGAATTATACATTTATTTTCTTTAAATTTGATTGTATTTATTTAAAAAGAATATTAAAGTTGACACACAAATATGTGTTCTATCATAATTAAAAGCATTATGGATATTTATACCTACTATAAATTTGCCAGAGATAACTTTATTTAAATTAATGTCAGTAAAAATGTATGGAAAAAATAATATAAAAACATCTATAAATTATTTCTTTCTCATTTAAAACATTTCTGAAACGTACTCATATAAATTTCAAAATTAACAAATTATACTAATTATAATATTTATGAAGTAGTGCATTAAATTTGTAACATAAAAATGTTTGGAGAAATAGCTAAACTTCCTTTGATAGACACAATAGTGTCACATACAAAAAAGTAATATTTTATTTAAATAAGCGGCTTATAGATAAGCGACTTAACCCGTTAATTAAGCACTCATTTATTTTATGTATTACCAAATTTAAATACAAATGTACGAATATGGATAAACAAAATGTTTTGAAACGCTATACATATCAGTACTGAGTATATTACTGACTGTTTATGCTATATGAAACTTATATTTACTTTAGTACACCTGATAAAGAGTATAATATTATAGAATAAAATAAAATATTGTATTGAAGAGTGTTTACTCTAGTATGTAAGCACGGAACTAGCAAGTAGGAATCACACTACTACCCAAAATAAACTATTCAGCGTCTAGCCAGTTTTTTACTAGCGTAAAACAATAGGATTTAAAATGTCACATTCAACTCAAATAACTTATTTGAACACGTATTCAACATCATGGTAATAGATATAAAATTTTATTACACCATTATTTATTTAGGGAGAAGATTTAAAGCACAACTCTGAGAATACTCAGTGATGCATTTACCCTGAAGATGAGCACATCATTTGAACATGCAACCACTGATATATATCTATCTCTTCATAACGAAATAAGACTCTCCATTGAGTTATTAAAGATGATTTTTGTCAGTTTGCTTTAAAATAATGCAAACATTGTGCTCATTTAAAAAAATATTGTATTCAACTATTTTAAAATATTGTGTAGACATATTATTTAAATGAAAAATAAAATAATGTAAGCCTCTTTTAACTAATGTTTTATACTTAATAGGTATTTTACAGACATACCTAGTCCCACCGTTCCCTTGCGGGTTAGGCGAGAAACTATGCACGTAAAAAAGGAGGATTTATATAGACTTGTGAATTTAGGAGAGTAAAAACTCACAAAAATTAACAAAATTATGTTATTAATTTACTAAAATAGTCCTTGTTTTTCATGACGTAATAGGCATGACGAATATAATATGAATAGTTAGTAGCACCAAGTCTTAAACAAATATTTTTAAATTCCATTTTAAATATTACCACCTTAAATAAAAGTCTATAATTTTAAAGATTATAGAATTCAAATTTGTATTTGAGATTATTAAAAATAATTAAGATTTAAATTTAGGATGCGGACATGATAAATATAGGATTCAAGCCATATCTAATATTAAGTAATCAATTAGATTATAATGGCTGTACATTACATGTAATTAATACCACTTAAACATTTCACTTCATAAAATATTAAGCACGTTTAAACGTTATAAATTTAATATAAATTAGTTAAAATATTATTAATATTATAATACAATATATTGCTAGATATTATAGTAAGATCATCTTTAGGGATATAATTTCATTAATTAAACTGAAATATTTCATTTAAGGTCTTTAGATAATAAAAATAGAAAAGTTCCAACCGTCAAATAGAAACATACTTAATATATTAAAATATCGAATGATTAGCTAATATATATATAACACTGTTATAGAACCATTAAAAAAATAGTAATCCAATAATCAAACAATTTTTATTATTAAAGCCTCAAACATAAGGATTCCTTTAAATAGTGAATTTTCTTTAAAAACTTTGTCTATAAACCTAGTCTAAAGCTAGTTTCATTTCAATCCAAGCAACATTCTGGGAGAATTCCCACAAACATTGTTTATTATGTATTCGCCAATAGCCCGAGGGGGACGGCATATTAATATTTGATGTGTGTATACAATCGACCAGCATCACCTGCGTAGCTCGTAGGTACACTTCATTTGATATGAACAGCAGAAAGCTTACCTTGTTTGTATCCACTATGGTGCAACCTTAATGATAGTTACATAGTAGAGTCTGTCAAGGTAAAACTGTAAGACTTCACTGTAAAGGGATTATACGTACATCATTTCAATGGGTGTGTGAGGGGGGGAGGCTCATTTTTTGGTGAGTAGTAATATTTTCGGGGCACACATACTGTATGCGGTCATGTAATATCCTGTTTATTATTAAAAGTTTGTTTGCTTCTTTTATTTCGGCACAAATCATCTCGTACATACCTGATAAAAAAAATTGGTGGGGGTTCATCGTTGGGTTGCATAAAGTTAACAATTTAAAAGTAAGCTAGATGGTACCTTATTAAAATATAATTTGCACTAGCATATTTTATTAAGTTTTTGAGAAATAAAATAAAGTTGCGGGTAAACATAGTTTCATAGTATCGTCTAAACCAGTTTGAGTTACATGTACCAGTAAAGTACAATTTTCTTATAAAGAGCCATTTCTAAAATACAATCATATTTATTTGTGGTTAAAATTGATGACATTTTACTAAATTATGTAATTTTATAGGAATGTATATTGATTATCAAAAGTTACAGAAGAAGATTTTAATAATAGGACGTATTAAAGTAGAGCTAGTAATTGTTTTAGCTGTTATTTAAGGCTCTTCCTATCAAAATTGGACTGTAGCATAAGGGGTGGTTAACGCTAAGCTTCGTCCACAAACTCAGTCTCCGTAAGATCTTTAGTTCATAGTCCGTAATAGATCGACTTGATAGTAACAAAGTCTGTTCTCTGTACAGCTTGATTCACACGTCCGCCGAAGATAGACAGCTGAATTTCTTGAGTAGTGCAGAAATTCACATGCTGTATGTTCACACATAATGCATTGCAACGCAAACTTAACACAGCTGATTCTCAACGTATTTTATAAAGATATATTTTAGATCATTGTCGTGATAGATGTTTTCAAACTATAACACTGTGTCTTGGCACAATCCAATACATTGATACACACGCTTTACACTAACGGGTTGTTTCAAATCTCCTCACAAAAAAAAATGAGTTGTGAAATCGCAACCTGCTCCTTTGTCACTGCTCCTCTGACGTCACATTCACAACATGTTCCTGACAAACGAAAGGAGCTGTTCCTTTTTGTCACTGGTCCACTGAACAAACTTATTCCTCGTCTCTCTATCACAGACTGCGCTGTAACAGGTCCGGAGTAACCTTGTTCCTTTATGATCCGGAGATATTTTGAAGCAGTCGTACAGTGGAAAGGAAGTGGATACTTTTGTGTTCTTGTCACAGCGCTGTAACAGGTCCGGAGCAACCTTGTTCCTTTATAATCTGGAGATATTTTGGAGCAGTCGTACAGTAGAAAGGAAGTGGATACTTTGTGTTCTTGTCACAGCGCTGTAACAGGTCCAGAGTAACCTTGTTCCTTTATGATCCGGAGATATTTTGGAGCAGTCGTACAGTAGAAAGGAAGTGGATACTTTGTGTTCTTGTCACAGCGCTGTAACAGCTCCAAAGTAGCCTTGTTCCTTTATGATCCGGAGATATTTTGGAGCAGTCGTACAGTAGAAAGGAAGTGCATACTTTGTGTTCTTGTCACAGCGCTGAGATCAAGTCCAGTGCAACCTTACTTGTCTATTATAGGCCTAGTTTAGAGTTGGTTTGGGGAGTCACAAATAAGTTTTGAAGGTGAAAGCTTTCTGAGTACAAAATATTATTTTCACAATACAAGCACACAGTAAGTGATGTATTTTCACAATAAACTGTTATGTTGATGATTGACATTGAAGGGACCCGCTTGGTGATAAAATGATTTAAGGGAAGGGTCAGCAATCTACAGCCCACTGACTGGTTTTATCTAGCCCAAAAAAATTTAACAAACAAAATATGTGTTTAAAACATGGACTTAATAATTAACTACTGCATGGTAAATGTAAAATTGAACTTTTTTTTTGTTCTCCTTTTTTTCCTTTCCTTTTTTTTTAATTAGCAAAACATTTTTTAAGCCGCTATATGGCCCACGATATTAAAAAGGTTGCCAATCTCTGGTCTCTGATTTCACTCTCACACTAGACTGGACTGCCGCTGACAGGGAGATAAAGGTTTGATTCCGGTAGGGTGCACTGAGGGTGATTTTTCTAAACGTTTTTAACTCTCATTCCAAACAAATGTAGGTTCACTTCCTCTATAATCAACCATCTTCATCTCTAACACATTGGTGTGATTAGCATAAATACGTTCAAACCTAACGGTCAGTATACGCAGTGCTAAAAATAAACTAGGCTGGGAATAGATACGAATATAGTGACTGTGACAAAAAAGGAGCAGTTAAAAGGAACAGGTCTAATGGCGGGGCAGTAGCAGATTGCTCCTACTCCATTAAAGGATCAGTTTTTCCCATCCCTATCACAAAAAGCCAACGAAGCTCTCTGCCAGCTTCTGGCTGCATAGCGCATGCGTTGTCATATGCACATGCTTTATGATTAGAGATGGTTAGGTTTGGGATTTGGATTGGTTCTCCCTTGTCAAAGATCTCAAACAGAGCGGACAAGGTAGAGATTAGTTGATCTTCAGCAGAACAGTTCGCGCTGATGAGGTGGAAATTTTGTGATTGGCTTAGAGCCCACCAGGTGACCACGTTTCTGTTCTGCGCTTTTTTTTTCCGTCGTAAATATGAATCCATAGTAAGACTTCATAGAAAGTGTACCAACTTTAAATTTCTAAGTATTATTGTTACGGACTGTTACGGACAAACAATAATTAATAGGTAAACAAATAAATTAACATAAATGTACCGTAAGTGTTGAATAGAAAGCATCAGTGAAGAATTTTTTTTCCATTTTATGAACTAATCAATTTTTTTAATTGATTTATATGTCGTAACGATTTCTGGACAACTTGATTATAGGATATTTTTATTTTAAACAAAGAAAATTAATACAACCCTTAAAAAACACCCAGTTCATTCCTAACTAAGCTTCAAACCTCTACCTAAAGGGTCAGCTTGTAACAAATCTAACGTCTTTGTGTGTGTGTGAATGCGGGTGAGGGCTGGTCACCATTCTACTATCGACCATTTCTGTGGTTTAATGAACAGAGTTCCTGGCTACAGATCCAGAGGACGTGGGTTAGATCTCCGACGCTTCCATGTTTTTGTGAAGCAGTATGTCCGAAACGAGGTAAACTCAGCTTCATGAGGGCTGATGAGAAATTAATTTAGCGATAAAGTAGTGGTTCCAGTCTAGAAAATTGATATTAATGGCTGAAAAGTTCATTATGTTGAACATTTGACACCCTATAACTAAATGTTTATCCAATATTTATCAACAGATGGTACCTGCTTGATCTGTATAGCTTGTTTGCCTGATGATGCCATGGAGTCTTTTTTCTATTATAGCTTTTTCTCACACACGAGAAATTCAAAACATATGCATTTGCAATTGATTACAAGCAAGGTAATATTAACCAGCCATTAACCACAATATGTTATAACTTATATTATATAATCAAAATATATAGGTTGGGAAGGGCGTTTTTCAGGTAATATGCCGGATGGGCAATCAAATTCCCGGACGAATATCACTCAGTGTGACCCATCCGGGTAAGGAACCTCAGATTCTGGACCAGAGCAATGAAGTAATTAATAATATATAATAGGTTTTCTCAGGACGGAACTTTAATAAAATACCAAAAATCCACCCTCTAGAGTGATAACATTTTACTTCATTGTTAGCATTATTTTATATTTATTGATATAATCTATCAAGAGTGACAGTCACATGATTTGTCATTTCGTTTTAGTAACTTTTACAACTGTCAAAAGGTGTCTGCATAGATAAACTGGACTGTAGTCAAACTGTGGATCTATACGACAGTAATAAACTTGAAATAGTAAATAAACTTTAAAGAATAATCTTCCTGCTAAATATTATATATTTAGATAAGTCCAGTACCATATTGTTCTCAATGTAACAAAATATCCTCAACTCTACGCAATATTCCAACATATTCTCTCAAATATACGACAATCCAAACCACATAAAATACAAAGTCACGGCTCTCTTCGCACACTAAGTATATAATTCATACGTACGCATTCACCGAAAGCCTTCACCATATACATTTTCTACCCCCCGGCCCCCTTCCCTTTCCACGTTAGAGCTTCACGCATCTCGGTGCTATTTTATAGTAGTGCTCTCAACCTCTGTCATATTTGATTTACACGAGAATAGGGAAGCTGATAAAATTCTGGTGAATAAACCAACCTCTTCCTCTTGCCGGTAATGGCTGGCGGCAAACAATAGTTTGATGCTGTGTGGCAACTTACGGTGGGGGTCAAGGCGTACAGATTTAGATGAGGGTGGATCATTATAAATATGGTGGACATAGCCGGATAGTGGTCAGAGCTCCTGGCTGCTGACTTAGAGGTCTCGGGTTCGATTCTCGGCTGCTACCGGGAGATTTTTCTTGGAAAGGGAATACTTCACATGGTCATCAGGGTTTGGTTAATTAGGTTTGAGTTAAAATCTTCATTGGTTCCACTCTCTCATATTCACTGTAATCCTCCCCTCACCTCATCAGGACATGAAAAGAGACTCCATGGAAAGGATGTATGATTAGTACATTTGGGAATCCCCTGGGCAACGGTTCATTAGTACTGAATTATCTTTATACAGAAACTGAGTTATAGATTTATATAGCCCAGACACGCCATTATTATCAATATTGCGTGAATGAGTCCGACACTTTAACTCAGTCGATAGCGTGTCTGCCTACTGAGCAAAAAGTCCCGGGTTTGATTAACGGCATGGCCTAAAAGTTTATTATTGTTTAAAATGTGGGTTTACCCTTTCACATTGATAAATTGACGGCCGGAGGATAGATGTTGTGCCTGTCCTAGCCTTAAGTTATATTATAAGGCATATGACGCTACGACAGGCCTAAGCTGGGAACAGTAATGCATGTAATGTAATTGAGAGGAAGTTCCGGCAAAGATTTATCTGATTACCAAACCCTTCCTTCACCTCTGACAAGACATCTTGTGAATGTGAGGAATGCCAGGTCTCCACCATGGTTCGGATTCCACGTTAAACTGTAGGTCCTCCATTTCATCTCACAATCACCCTACCATTACACATTAGCGTAAGTGCGTATAGCTCGAACGGGTAGTAAGACGTGGTGCTAATAATGATAATAATAATTAAGAGGAAGGCGTTTCTCTAATGGTTGTTTCCCTACAGCCTCCTAGTATATGTACAGGTTAAATTGTTCATTATTTACGCTAAGTAGATTGGAAATGTATTAGAATTTGGCGTGAAGTATGAGTGTGAAACCATTTAGGGAAAAACATACCCTCAATACACACCAACGGAATTCTTACATCAATCTCTCCGTCAATATCAATTCAGCCTAACATAATAGTGATGCGTTTTATCACGTGACTACCGATGCGGGTTTCATATACGTAGTTGAAAACTACATACCTGCTCAGGTGGCCGCTCTACTATCACAATAGACTGTAATAACCTTGGACGGGGAGAGATCGGGGCTTGAATTCCGGTTGGATGTACTGAAGGTGATTATTTCTAAATGGTTTTCCACTCTCCCTCCAAGCAAATGGGGTGCACTTCCTCTAAATTCAAGCTTACTAATTCCTAACACATTAACTTGATTAGTACACATGCGTACAGTCTAAAAGGGTAATAAGACACTTTGGTAAAAAAAACAACAGCAATAATACACTAATGAGGAGATCCCAAATAGCTTGGTCAGTCGGTCAGCGCGTAAATTCAAACGTTCAGGGTTTAAGACCTTGTCAGGATATAATTTACTATACTTAAACAATTATTCCAAAATAAAATAATCTTAAAAATAGGTAATTGTTTAAATATTCTATTATTACATTATTACATTTTTACAAAAAATAGGTATATAAAACTGCTATTCGGATCTAGGAATTAATTTATAGTTGTAGTTATTCAGGGTTTTTAAAATTATTTATTGCGTTAAGCACGATTAGTATATATCGGTGGTACACTTAAAGTTATTTACTTTTGTATTAATTATAAAGTTGCTGTGTAAAATAGAAATAGTAAATAAATAACTTTATTTTTAGAAAAGTGTTCTACTGTATTCATTATAAATGTATTGCATTCAGTCAAGTGTTAAATTAACTATCCATAGTTTGGTTGTTAGTTTGTCATTTAATTATGTTGGAGCTAAACTACCAATGAGGTTGCTAGGTTTAAACTATGATCAATATCGGTAAGGGTTCACCATATACTGGATTGTCAATGACGGGAGGTCAAAGTTCAAATCCCAGCCGCGTACACTGGAGATAGTGTTTATGTATATATTAACAGCATGTCACATTACCCGTTCGGAGTGTAGGCATATGTATTAATAAAATTAATCTAATGGATATGGAAGAGTAATATTGAATTAAGGAAAAGTTTAACTGCATTTGCGTGGAAGTAGAGTAGAAACCCATTTAGTATAAAACCTCTTTATAAACTGGATCTGGATTCTAACCATGATATCCTCATCATGAGATGGTTATTCAAATGTGATTTATCGCTTTGGTTTTCCCTTCTCTTCTTCACACTGAAACGGGTTCATAGATATATCATTTATAGCTATAATACTCCCTAAGGGAAGAGGATGTGTTTCGAAATTTGAGCGTATCGATTAGGGGTGGTTTTCAACATGTGAGTCACCTATTTGGTTTTCTCATACTCACTTCACACTAATGCAAGTGCACTTTATTTAAGATCACCATCCTTAAACCTAATCCTACCTCATAGTAATGATATTTAACGAACTAACTAAAATAAACTGTTGATAATTGGGTGCGTTTACATAGACCAATAATAATAATTATGAACACAGAAATTGTTCTATACCTTTTACACCACTTCACAAAAATTGTGAAATTTTTCTTCTTATATCTTTTACAAATTTTCTCAACTCCTATTTCATCACCACTAATCGTTTTTCTACTACCCCTACCTATTTAACTTTTGTTTTCACTTTCTTAAAGTTGATGTTTATAAAAAAAAACTAAAATCTCCACTGGAGGTCAGTGATAAGGTATAGACTAGATAATTATGTCACCTTGCTGAAAGGTTTCTAATAACCTTGGTGAGAAATAAAATATTTAGCATGAACAAAATAAATGTGTAAAGTAACAGTTTTGTATTATTTTATTTTATCCATCTAATAAATTATAATGATAACTCGTTAATAAATCTGTCTACGCCAGGTTGATTAACAATATCACCACTCACTTGGGTGACTGCTTGATCTAAACGTTACTTTCGCACTATACTAACTAAACTGCCGATGACAGGAAGATCAAGGTTCGAATCTTGATCGGGTGTCCTGAGGGTGGTTTTTCAAAATGGATTTTCACTCTCCCTCCACGCTAATGTGGGTACATTTCCTATAAATAAAGCCTCCCTAATCCCTAAAACACACAGAGTAATTATTACATTAGCGTTTAACCCGAACGTGGTGAAGAAAAATAGATTACCCAGTCCAAATAACCTAGTCTTCAATTAGTAGACGCATGAAATCCTGAAAAATATAAGTGGTAAAGAAGGAAGACACGACAAATAAATCGCATGACATAAACGCACAAACATTTTCATATTTTGTATTATGGCTTGGAAGAATGTTTCCAAAAATATGTTTGCAGTAAACTATCCTTAAGTAGGTTTTACTCATAAAAATAAAATACATAGTCTTGTTGATCACAGTAAACACTCTTAGTATATACATTTTAAACTTAATTGTTCAAATATATTCTCAAATTTAAATTGTTAGAAAAAAGTAATTGTAAACTTCCTTTAAATTATTTTTAATATATAAAATTAGGAAGGTGTCCTAATTTATTATGAAAAACTATTCCCAGATACTTAAGCTTCAAGGCCAATAAAAAAATCAAATTTTCTATAATTTGTAATTTAAACTAACCTTTAACTATTTTTTTTTTAAATTTCACATTAAAATCAATCATTTAAAATGTCACACTCTATCAATTTCTAAAAAATAGCTAAAGCTATTTTTTTAAATCAAATAAAACATTCATAGTAGATTACTAATGTCAGATTTATTTTGAATTAGATAGATGAAAACATATATTTAATTATTTATAATTTGAAAACATTAACAGATTTGAACTAAATCGCCAGTGAAATTTTTTTAAACATTCAAATTTAAAAAAATATTCACTAAGCTACCCTTAAAATAACCTTCCCCTCGTCAATTTTATTTTTCATTTAAAACACTTTCTGGAAATAGATTTTAAACAAAATTGTTAAAGTAATTTTCAAAACATTTCGATCTTTCAAAAATCACTATTAGTAAACCACCCTTTACTCCATAGATGTCCATTTTAGAAAAAACCTTAAAGCAATTTTTGAAAAAGTTTGTATTAAAAAAAATTACTTACTAGTTAATTATCAAGTTTGCAATAAATTCATCAAACCATTTCAGATATGTGTCCAGGAACATAATTGTGTAATTGTGAAACCCACTTCTTTTGTGTCCGGAACACACATAAATCGTAAATATTCATCATAATATTGAAGTCGAAAATTTTCACTATTTATATACTTGCTCTTGATATGAGAAACTGGCCCACCTCAGTGGCGTAGTTACCTAACGCGCTAGTCGTGTTAAGGTAGACTGCTGAGGACGGGGAGATCGAGGCTTGAATCTCGGTCGGGGGAGCTGGAGTAGTTTTTCCTCAAATGGGTTTCCACTTTCCCTCCATACAAATGCGGGTTCACTTCCTCTAAATTCAACCTTCCCAATTCCTAATCCATTAGCGTAATTAGTATCCAAGCGTATAACCTGAACGGGTGTAAGATGCGGATGCGGTGCTAAATTAAAAAAATTCTAGAAAGTAAAAAAAGTAGGCTTCTATTCACGCAACCTTACCACATATCTAGACCTTGGAAAGAAGGGTTATGGGAGCTTTGCATCGCTTTGCGAGAGAGAGTCGAGGTATTACGTTAAAATCTTCTTCCTCCATCCCGCGACCCCCAAACCATCCCCTTTTACTTGGATTAGTGTTAAGCCTCTTCATTAAACGGCTCAATAGGGCAGGTTATTACATAAAGCGTGGGAAAGGGGGTGGGGGGATGTATGCTAAAGCTTTGTACGTTCACTCGATTTAATATTAGGGTAGAAAGGAAGTGGTATGCTTGTACGAAGAGTTATAGGTGTTATAAATAATAGACGCACATTTTCAAAGGGTACTTTGAATTCAAAATATAAAAGGCAAATGAAATTCAATTAATTTATTACGTTATCAAACATTGCGTATTGAGTACTGTATGTAGCATTACTGTTTAAAACCATTCATATTGATTTTTTTTTTGTAAATGTGCCCAAGTTTTCGTTTATAGAAGGTGGGAAACAATGGATCAAGGTCAGCTTCAGTGAATCCTGCCGGAATACAAGCTTGGATCTCCCCATCACCCACAAACTAGGCTAAATAATACTATATTTAGTCAACTTGCCTATTAGTATGAAAATCAGCAAGTAAATATGATTTTTGGATCCGTTTAGTTTGTTCCCTCATGTAGTAACAAAAGATCATTAAATATATTATTATTATTATTAGCACCGCGTCTTACTACCCGTTCGGGTTATACGCACTTACGCTAATGTGTAATGGTAGGGTGATTGTGAGATGAAATGGAGGACCTACAGTTTAACGTGGGATCCGAACCACGGTGGAGACCTGGCATTCCCCACATTCACAAGATGTCTTGTCAGAGGTGAAGGAAGGGTTTGGTAATCAGATAAATCTTTGCCGCGACCGAGGATTGAACCCCGGCCGCCAGTACAGAAGTCTGACACCTTACCCCTAGACCACCAGGTCACCCATTAAATATAAACCTACAAGGTTTTTTGTTTTTTTAGTGCTTTTTTAGTACCGCTCTTATTATCTGTTAAGATTATACGCATGTGTACTAATTACTCTAATAGTTTTAAGGATTAGAAAGGCTATATTTAGAGGCAGTGTACCCACATTTGCGTGCTGGAAAAGCTTAAACCCATTTGGGAGAAAACCACCCTCAGTACACCCGGCCAGGATTTGACCCAATCTCAATCTCTCCGTCATCGGCATTCTAGTATACTGTTAGAATAACGCCTTATATCATGCGGCCGTTGAAGCGGGTTCACAAGGTGTAAATTATTGTAGTTATGAGAAGGTCCGTATGGAGGCAGGCTTCAATATAATTAATTTAAATTAGTTGAAAAATGACACGTGTGTATTGATATTCGTTGAAATTAGCTTTAATTACCATATTGTATTGTACATACACTTGGCAGTGTGACAGCCCTCCCGAGTCGAATATGCTATGTGGAGTCAATGATAGCGCGTGAGTGGCAGCCGATGATTACCACACGTACATCACAGACTTTGCCTTCAACTATGAATCAAGAATGTTCTTGATGATGAGAAGAACCTTGGGTATCTCACTGATAGAGCATTTGTGCGCTAAGCCAAAGGTCTTGGGGTTCGATTCCCATGTACAGAGCTCATTTTTCAACTAATTTAACTTGAGTGAAAATATCAATATTTTTAACATTTTATTTTTTGAATCTATGTTGCTTTTTCCTTTTTTTTATAATTATAAACCAAAAGAAATTAATGAAACAATAGCCTATGATTGTCAGGATGTGTTGTAGCCAAGGATAGGGGGCGGGGTGGTGAGTGGATATATGATTGTGTGGTTTCGTTTCATTTGGCTGGGCTATATGTGGTTTTTATTTGTACTATTATATCTATTACAAAACGTGATGTTGATAAGAGATTTAAAATATATGAAATAATTTAAAGGACTATTTAGAAGCTTGTGGCAGAACGAAGTATTGCAAGGAATGCTTAACCAATGGCCTGAATGACCTCTTCTTGGTGATCCTACACGTTTGATGAACGCCGGTAACCTGGGCTCAAACGGTCACCCTCCATTAAAGGTGCTGATGTTCCGGCGTCCTAGCCCGCGTAGTCCCAAAACGGGTAGCGTGACCCCTTAGACTCGATGATGATTAATCAGTCAGCCCTGCTAGCTGGGATCCTCTACTTTTTATTCTGCCTTCTGGCCTTGTTTACCGTAAAGAATGCGGACCCTCTGTTTATGTTGTCGGCGCATATGTTCTATTTGTTTACAAGCTAGTCCAAACACCTTGTAATACTCGTTTTGTTACTCACAATTCAGAGCACAGCAATATTAAACAAACACTCCTCAATTTAGGCCATGTGATTACACTATGGCTATTAATGGGAGTGGTTACAAACTCAAATTAGTAAATATAGGTAAGTAAAGTGGACCGGATTTAAGGAAAGTTCTACTAACAAACAAGAATCAACATTTTTGTATTTTTACTAAACTGTGATGTAGAGTATGAAACATAATAAAAATTTGTATGATATTAGATATATCTTAAATTTGGAACTGAATAAAAATATATATTTAAATAGTAAATATTGAATGATTTTTAGCACCACATCTCAAAACCCGTTCAGTCTATACACATGTGTATGCCTACTAAATTCACCAAAGTTCTATGGATGAGGAAGGTTGATTAAGAGGAAGTGTAGCCGCATTTGTGTTGAGGGAGAATATAAAACAATTTAGTAAAATCTCCCCTCACTACACCAGGACACTATTCGAGCCCCAAACTCCCCGTCATTGGCAGTCCATTATATTGTGAGAGGGAAGACTTAGACCATTCAACCTCCGAAATGGGTAGTAATGTATTTTTTTTTAAAGAAGACAGACAAACTTCTGACTGAACTAAGAGGCCAAACTTTATTCACGGTAGAACGTGTTCCATTCGTTAATACAGCAACATTAACGTCGTTCTCAAAATTTCATCGTCCCTATTCCTGGCCAAAGGATCATTAGGGACGAAATAATTTTGTTACGGTCAGTGGAAAACCCTGCGTGGAGAAATGTTTGCTTTCCTTATTGATATTGGCCTACTTTGAAACAGAGTGAGGCTTACGACCATGTAAATGTCATCAAAACATCCAGTTTCGAATTAAATGGACATCTCTTGTTTACTTATCAAACACCTTCCTTCAACCGTCGAATGCTCATCTCGCTTCGTTTACCTGAAAGATAGCCATGATACATATTTACTAACGCTCGGTTTTATGAAGGGGAGGAGAGTAGTTTATCATGTTGATTATTTATCTTTGTACAGTTATGTACCACTGACGTAGTAGCGCTCATCCTGAATTTGCCATAAATAACAGGTTGACAGGAGGGTTCTGTTTGACGAAACCACATTTCATTCCCACTGACAATAAAGTGGCTGTCAGGATATTTTTACTGTTTGTACCACAGAACAATATTTAAATTTCAGAGTTTCAACAACGATTTAAATTATTTTTTTCATTGCAATATGGATTTATTTTGTCTGACAGTTTGTTATAAAAATGTATTTTCATCTAAGATATTTAACGTTCACTTTATAATTTTAAGCCCGTTTCCGGTAGTAGAAATTACGAGAAATTACTGAACAGATTTTGACAAATGACCACTCATTTTAACGGTTAGGAGTCCAGGATGTCAGGAAAAATAGTAGTTTTCCGAGAAAACCCGATTTTCACAAAGAAATTTCAGTCTTTAATTCCATGTTAATCACCATGCAGACGGTTATTTGATGCATGGCTGTAAATCTCAAAATAAAATATATCTCTTTGGTTAGAAAATAATAGCTCTATATTTATTTGTTGATCCAACTACATTACAATTTTCTATTTGGGTGCTGGTCATAACACATCTAAATTGATATTCCTAAACTTGGAAAATACTATTTTATTTTTTACTGGAATGTTATTGTTAATTCGCATTTAAATAAATAATATATATCATTATTATAAAATTAAAAGTTTATGTTGTTAAGTTCGTGATAACATTGTCTAAGTTTTGTTTCGTGCATAATAAAATGATGTTTAAATATGTTTCGTTATGTATTATAAGCTTAAAAACGATCAAATTAATATGAATAGTGTTAAAAAAAATTGCCATTTTAACTATATAATTATGAATCTTGGGGCTCATTTTTTTTTTTTT
>CABEEJ010002274.1:5545-33627 GCA_901482245.1 Timema douglasi | reverse complement strand
TTTTTTTTCAAATAAAGGGTTTTGATGTTCATTTTATTCAAATAATGGGTTTTGATGTTCACTGTAGCAAATAGTAACACAATATGAATAGATAAATTAAGCTACGTTTTCATTTTGCCGTTTGATTTTGAGGATATGATATTTAAAAGTAATGTGTTGTGTAACTCGTCTATCTTTTCACATTCTTACAAATAAAGTAAGTTCAATTATGTTTCCATGTTGATATTTAATTTTGAGGGAATGCTATTTCAAAGTACCGTAATGTTTGAATACTACATATATATTTTCCCATTCTCTCTCTCTATTAGACTATATCATGCTCTCAAACTTTCTTCCCTCTCTCTCTCACACACACACACACTCACTCTATAAAACTAACCCTCTCTCTCTCTAATATAATCTTTTCTCAGTCTCCCTCACACACTCTCTTCCCTCACATTATCCTTATTTTACTCTCTCTCTATTAAGCTCTCTCTCAAATATTCTCTTTATCTCTCGAAGGTTTATCTCTTGAACGCTCTCTTACATATGATTTCTCTTTATCGAACTCCCTCTATCTCAAATTCTATATCTCAAACTCACTCTCTCTACCTCAAACTCACTCGCTCTCAAACCTACTCTCTCTCTCTCTCAAACTCTCCTATAACTCAAACTCACTCTCTTAATGTATCTTTCTAACTCTCTCTCAATCTAATTTTCTCTCTCTAAACTATACTCTCATTCTCTAACTTTCTCTCACACGTCCTCACATTTTCTCTCTCTTCCACACAATATCTCTCCAAAACTTTTACACTCTCTTTCTCACACATACACACACACTCACACACCTTATCACGCATTCTCCCTTACATATGCTCTTTTTCTTAGTCTCACACACGCTCTTCCACTTTCTGTCACACATGCTTTCTCCCACACACACTTTCTCCTCACATTGTGACGTTATTTGCCACCCCAACATGTATTTCCCTATATTTTTCTAATTTTTGTGAATAGTTTCCAATTTATTTTCGTTTGAAATTAAGCACTTCAAAGCTCGGCCGCTGTATTGCTGGCCTGACAAATAATACTATTTACATCCATTCAATAAAGTAAAAGGACAGAAGGAAAAACGTATAACATTGTTTTAAATAATTTAAATAAGGTATTTTTTCTTAAGGAAGAACACTTACCTTTTATTAAACATATTAATTATCCTTCTAAGAAGTTTGTTTGACTCTTGTTTTATTTATTTTCAACGTCGGCCATGATTGATTTCAACGCATGCGCAGATCTGTCAAACAAGTGAGTGGCGGGTCTCGTGATTGTAAAAGAGGAAACAAGGCAAGATGTAAACAACTCCAAACTAGCGCTCTTTTTCAATTCTAACATATAGAAATAAACATTTAATTCTTTAAGAAAACATTGTTCACATTCATTAGGATATATTTTAATATTTATATTAAACCTGCATTGTATTTGATTTTTATCCCTAGTACATAGCCAATATTTTATCTTTTGGTTTAATATATTAGTTTTCTCTTTGGACTTGGAAGTAAAGAATAGAACAGTTTTAAATTTGATTTTGGAATACTTTCTATAGGAGACTGGGTCTTCTTCCTCGGTGTTGGTCTAACATGGAGCCAAATCTGTGGAGCTCTTAATTTAATTTATTTTAAAAGTAAATTAATGGTGGTAAAGTAAAGTGAGAGTAGCAAATGGAAAGCTAAGTAGATGTGCAAGAGCTAGACTGTTTATTTTTTTCAGAATTGTGGACGAGTTAACATTAATATAGTGAAACACATTTCTGAAGTTGGTGTTGTTTCAGCATGGACTAATTCATGGGTGAGGTCAAGCCAACTCTTCAACTTTAAAGTCATATGATTATGATTTTTCTTTCTTTTATCAAATATCAAAATTCATGTAAGAACTTTCAGAAAGACTATCTAATTCAGAGAATTAATTAACATTTTATTTTATGTCTAAAATAATTGTATTGATTTTTTCTCTTTTTGTCCCAACAATACTATTTTATTTTGTCAAATTAGAATTAGAATTATCCTGAATTCCATAGGTAGGATTGGGGTGTGGAAAAAAGGAAACAATAATATACCCACAAAAGTTCCAATAATTGTTATTTTATACATTTATTTTTATTGTATTCTAAATTACATTATATTTCAACAATGCATGTTTATTTAAATTGCTCATGTTTTATTTTAAATATTCCCCTGTGGTCTCGAGTATTGAGAGTCGTCGTGCCACTGTCTGAATTAGCCAAGGTAATTTTTTATTATTATTATTACTTTTTCTCCTAGATCCTAGTAGTGGCGCCCAACAAATAGCACAATTTTTATACATCTTGACATTAACTGTTGTTATGTAAACAAGATTCAGAAGACACTGATACTAGACACATAAAATTATAATTTATAAAATACATATTTTTTATGAAACACCACAACACACACATTATTTTTCTCTTCTCATAGTATTTTTCTCTCTAACACACATACAGATTCTCACTATCACTCGCTCACACTCAATCGATCTCTCTTAATTGCTCATTTTCATTCTGTTACTCTCATCTTTTCAAACTCACACTCTCATTTTCACATTCACCCACACATTTACACAATCACACACTTATACGCAAACGCACTCTCATTTTAACTATCACATTTTATCACTATTTCTATCATATATCTTAATATATATTATTTGATCAGAGCATTTCAAGTAATAGAAATTACAAGGAAATGATTGAACCGATTTTACAAACAAACACTCATTTTAAAGATTAGGGAACCAGGATGACGTGAAAAATAGTGGCCTAAAACTAAAACACAATTTTCCGGCCGGATGTTCCATATTTTACTTCTGTGTGGGCAGTGGTTCATCTGTATAATTATTCTTTGCTTACATCGCCATGGAAACCATGATTTGTTTATAGCTGTATATTGGTAGGTAAAATATTTTTCTTTGTTTGAAAATAATATCAGCTTAATTGTTAAATAAGTTGTTAGGTGCAATGAATAGATAGAGATCATGGGGAGGTGATATTTTAAAGTTTTCAACGGGGCGTGAAGGCGGAAAATATACGTTTTTATTCAAATTACACACCTAGAACTAAATATCTAGGTAAAGTTGATAGCGTTTGACGAGTAAACGTTTAACTAAAAAGTGAGTGATGGCTTATTATATAGATCCTTTCCTCAAAAAGAAAGCTTAAAATATATTTTAATATAAAAATCTGCAGCCATAGCTGCAACGACCAACTAATATACGAATATTTATGTAAGCTTCGTCTAAACTTTAAGATAACAAGATTACCTTGCATGCCTCCACTATGGGTCAGCTTATAAGATAGGGCCATACTGTAATACTTCAAGGTAATATTGTCTCTTTTCAGGATGAACAGAGTGTACATGATACATATACATTTGTAAACATATTAAAATTGTAATATATTTATTTGATAAGAAAGTATAAGTTTGATATCTTAATTAGAAATAAAAAAATTCCACCTTCCCTTATCCAAAGATCAACAGTAAAGTAAAATGAATATCCTCACTTAACTATACTTATGGGATTAGGATTAAAAAGGTGGAGTATTAGAGGAAATGTATCCGTATTTGTGGGAAGAGTTTAAAATTATTTAAGGAAAAAACTCTACAAGACCAAAAATATCAGAATATATGAGCCTGAGATTTTGTCTGCGTATCTACCGATATGAGGGTTACACATATTTTATCATCGAGCAAATTACAAGCTAGTTTAACCTACGATAATGCGGCTAATTATACACAAACAGCCCCAGCTCCTCGATATTTTTGAGTTTGTTAGGCAAGACGAATCTAAATATAGATATTATAAACCTTCGTCAGTGGTTAAGAGGTCTTAGGCGTTTGAATCACATTTAAATTGGTAACCTTGTCTTGGTACGTCAGGGTTCGAATCCCTTCCCGAATTTGTGAAGTGACAGTGTCATTGATGATAGTAACAGTAATGCTACCCATTCTCTGTCAACGCTAACGCAGTTGTTTGTATTTTAAATTAACCTCCTCATCAATTTACTTTAGAATTATTAGGTAATAACAAATCTAGGTGAAAACTTTCAAAAGTTTGGGGCCGCGGACATAACTTTCAAATAGCTTATTTTATAAATAGTATATTAAGTTATGAATAAAATAGGCTATTTGAAAGTTGTAACAGTGGCTCCAAACTTGTGATATTGGACAAACAATTATTCAAAGTTCTAAAACAAATAATTTGAGGAAGCATCGACATTGGTTTCTATGTTATAAAAATAGTTTTAGCTTGTTTATTAAAGTTTATTAATAGAAACTAAAAATTACATTAAATAAGAAGAATTCTCGTAACAATATCAATATATTGTGAAAGGTCCTAAGCAAGGTTTGTTTTACAGCTCAAATTGTTAATTTAGCTAGAAGGCTATTCCAACAAACACAAACATTCAAATTAATTCACAAGTGTTGCTTCTAGTCAATTGTGTAAATAGAATTGTTATTTTAAGTTTGAACCATTTTCACTTTCTCATATCAATAGAAAGTATTGTGATCATGAAAATAATTGATTTAAAGTTTATGACAAATTTTTACGTTGCATGTGAACATGAACCCAAAAAATGTGGATTCTAAGATTCGGTGTGTTTTACATGATAAATAACACTGTATACTTGTTTTTAGGGTAAAAACTCATTTTTTTAAACCTGAAATATTCTAAAAAAATTGGACCTAATGACTTGGTTTCAAATTGGTATCGTGAGAGTGTTTGACATGATAAATAACAATATGTATTTGTTTTCGGAGAAAAAACTCATTTATTGGTAGCTTACTGATGACTTATTTTTCAAAAACTGGAAACATTTTTAAAATGGCCCTAACGATTTGGATTTAATGGGGGTATCTAAAGAGTGTTTGACCCGACAAATAACCCTGTATAATTGGTTTTGGGTAATAATTCTATAAAGGGCCGTTTACAAAGGAATGATTTTTGAAAATTCAAATCATTTTGAAAATAGCTATAGTAATTTTGCTCAAAATGTGTGTCTATGGAGTATTTGAGATGAATATGACAAATATAGCTGTATACTTGTTTTGGGTGGAAAATTTGGCTATGGTTAATGACTTTTAATAATTAAATAATTAAAAAAAAAATTATTTAGCAATTTGGTTCAAAACTGGTATAGGGAGATTATTTACATATCAATAATAACGTATCTTCATTTATCTAAAATAAACTAATTTAAGGATAATTTGGTGACACCAATAAATTGTAAAAAAATTCTAGTTTTATGGAAATATATTTTGAAGATTGAATAATAAAATGGGAATATATGAATTTTTTTCATGATGAAGTAGAAAGATTTATTTTTATAAATAAATAATTTAAGAGTACTTTACGAATAATTTTATTTTTCGAATTTAAATTTTCTAAATATAATTGAACAATTTAGTTTAATTTGATACTATGTAATTAGTGTTAATTGTGATTAACAAGAGGATGTGTTTGTTTTTATGAGCTAAACTTATTTAAAGGTAGCTTACTAAAACCTATATTTGAACATTTTCTTCGGAGCTATGATACACGATATAAGAACGTTTTTGCGATTGTGTCGTAACATTTATTTTATTCAGAAGTTGGATATGTGTATAAACAATTTGGTGTTTGAGAGCAGAACAGAACAGAAATTTTATTTTTCACTTTCTCTTACTAAGAGAAAGTATTGTTAGGATTTTTGGCCTCGAGATTATGATAAATATTTACTTTTTACGTCTATTCTAACTCAAAAAAGTAAATTGTATAATTTTCTCCGAATCTATATTTGTTTATATGTTTGTCTATACAATTGTTTATATATCTGTCTATATGTCTGTCTATACGTCTACTTATGTGTCTGTCTATATGTCTGTCTATATGTATGTCTGTCTATATGTATGTCTGTCTATATGTATGTCTGTCTATATGTATGTCTGTCTATATGTATGTCTGTCTATATGTATGTCTGTCTATATGTATGTCTGTCTATATGTATGTCTGTCTATATGTATGTCTGTCTATCTGTCTGTGCCTGGCCAAAGATATTAAACGGTTAGATGGATTTTATTCAAACTTGATATCTAAGAGAATACTTCAGAATGTTTGGGTTTTTTTGACACCAGCCCTCAATTTAAGGATAGCTTAATCGAAAGATTATTTTTAATTCAAAAATTTTTCAAAAATGTCTTCAACGATTTGGTTTAAAATAAATAAATATATATAATAATTATATAATAATAATAATTAAAAATAATCTTTCGGGTAAACTACCCTTAAATAGAGGGCTGGTGTCAAAAAAAACCAAACATCCTGAAGTATTCTCTTAGATATCAAGTTTGAATAAAATCCATCTAACCGTTTAATATCGGTGACCAGGCACAGACAAATAGACCGACATACATATAGACAGACATATAAACAGACATATAAACAGACACATAGACAGACATATAGACAGACACATAGAAAGACATATAGACAGAGAGAGAGAGTGTTCAACCTGTCAAATAACACTTTTTACTTGGTATGTGGGTAAAAATTTGTTTAAGGGGAATGAGGGGTTTTATTGAAAATTCGAGATATTTTAAAAAGTGATTAAACTATTTTTATATATATATATATTTATAAATATATTATTTATAGATATGGGGAATTTTTCACATAAATAAACTTGCTATTTTTTTTTCCTGGGGAAAATTTGTTTAGAGGTAGTTTACTTATGACTGATTTATTAAAAATCTGAACGTTTTCAAAACGGATCTAGGGATTTGGTTAAAAATAGCTGAATTTTTAAACTTGTAAAACAAGTCTAATGAAAAACTATGCCTAAATAGGTGTAATCATTGGATCCGTTTAGGCCTACAACATAGTTGATCATAGCTATGACGAGAGTTTGATACTTTTCTACTAAAAACAAACAATATGCTGCAGTTGTACATATTCTTTCTCTTATAGTTTGTTTTAGTTTGTAACAAAAATTTCAATGATATAAGAAAACTATTTTTATATTAAATTTTACTCATAACTCAACATTTAAAACATTCCCCATATACCCATTTTGAAACTAATTGTTAAATATTTTTCCTCTCAATTTACAAACAAACAAAAAAAACATTCATCAGTGAACTATCTTCAAATTGATTTTTTTTTTCTCGGTAAAACATTCCTTGTGTATTAATTTTTAATAAAACTGTTTAGAGATATTTAAAAATAATTGTATTTTTCTGTCTCTCGCACCCCTTAGAGAGAGAGAGAGATAGGTATGTGAAGGTAAAAAAAAAGCGAGTTCGATATTTTGATAATGTTGTTTTCGCAATGCTGTTTGTTTGTGCATTTATCTGTTGGTCTGTTTCTCTTTCAGAATAGATTCAAAACCATATTACCAATCGGGGTAAAACTTGGTATCTAGGTTTTACATAAGGTTCTACCGAACGTTTTTAAATTAGATATCCAACCTTAAAATTAAGGGTAGTTTACTGTGAGGCAAAAAGATATTTATAAAAAAAAATTCTCAAATTCCGCTCTAACGATTTTGATTACATTTTATAACTATATACTGTTTAACACTACAAACAAAAAACAACTCTTGTTTACCCATGAAAATGACTTCGAAGGTACTTTATACAATCATAAGTTTCCAATTTTGATCAAATACCCGAAACTATTTAATATACGATATAACTCATCATTTTAAAGGTGTAGTACTATTAAAAATAAAGCTATTTTAACTGAAATATATTTTTATAAAACCAATAATTAATTATTGAGCTATGACCAATTCATATATGTTTGGAGACCCTTTAAATAAATTTGATTCTTATGCTCTTTGGTAGACAAAAATGTTCTTCAATTCTCATTGTTTCTGTAAATGTGTATATTATTCTATTTATGTTCTTTGGTGGAATGTGATGCTCTTTTCTAAAAAAAAATTCTGCAATAGTGTATATGATTTTGTTTTGCAAATCTTATGAGTTTTTAATAAATGTATATTTTAAGAGTAAAGTAGAGATGAAATTTGTGTGTTGCAGTATTCCATTTTTTTGATTTTAAAACATGAATTAATAAAATAACTTTAGTCTTAAAGTTAAAATTAATTCACGATTTCTCTTCGAGATATTACCATACAATACATAAGGAACAAGTTTGAGCGAAACTCATTTAACAGTTTTTAATATAGCCCTATATATATATATACAAACAAATGTATATAGAGAATTGTAAAACCCACTTTTTTAGTTCAGTGTTATATAAAACAACAAGATCCATCTTATTTTATAAATGTCAAAAGTTTCGCTACTAGAATAATTTGTTCACGTGATAATGTAAAAATTATAATTGGTACTGTGCGCTGCATCAACTTTCTCGTTTCTTTATCTAAATTATACTTAAGGCTGTTTCTCGTAAAATATGTGAATCCAATTAATACATATTGTTATGAAAACAAATAACCTCACGTTTTACAAACGAACATATATGAAATGAGAGACACTGCTATATAAACATAATCTTTTTACTGTGCTTTTTTTTAACTTGCCACTTCCCAAAGCTCTGTTTAAAAAAATTGCTGATAGTTCATAAAATATTAATTTTATAAAATATTATTTCGCATAAATGTTTTATGGGCCTATATATTTAAGACTCCTTCAACTACATATTGATACGTAATTTAATATCTCAAAGAGTGCTTAAGATATGATCAAAATTGGAAATTCTTGCTTATATAAAATACCCTTAGATTCATTTTTATGGGAAAATGGGATGCTAAATTTTGTTTGTTGATGTTAAATACGGCCCGGATACGAGTTTTAATCAATATCGTTACATCCCATTTTGAGAAAACCAATTTTTCTTCCTTTTTTCACATATGAGTCTATCCTTAATTTTTGGGGAACCTTAGGAAAACCCTAAATACCAAATTTTAGCCTATTTCATTAAAGGGTTTAGGTTCTAATCCCAGTCATAGACAGATGGAATTGTATAATCCACTTTTTTAGGTTTCAATAGGTTATTAAACGTCTACACCCACTATGATCTTTACTAATTAGATTTTTTTTACAATCATGATACTTTCTCTTTCTTAGGACTTGCGTGAAAGTAATAATGTTCCATAATATCTAAGCGGGATTGAGGCACGTTAAATTTATTTGTAACTTCTTTTTATTTGAGGTATTTAACGTGCACTTTCTGGACCAACTGATTATATCAGCACACGAGAATTTATATGAGCGAGAGATAAAGGGCCTACCAATTTTGCATGGAAAGGTATTTTCACATATTTTTCAGGTTTATTATATCATATCATAATTGACATGGACCAATGGCCTTACTCCCACTCCTAAGGAAGTTATGATATGGATTTTTTTTTATCACTGAATGAGGACAGGGAGATCGAGGTTCGAATCTCGGTCGGGTGAACTGGGGGTTGGTTTTTCCTAAATGGTTTTCCACTTTCTCTCCACGCAAATGCGGGCTCACTTCCTCTAATTCAACCTTCCCAATTCCTAATCCATTAGGGTAATTAGTACTTAAAGCGTATAACCCGAACGGGTAGTAACACGCGGTGCTAAATATTATTAAGTATTATTATTATTTATCACTGAAGAAAAATTCGTTGACTTCGGCTAGGTTTGAACCCCCGAATATTGGGTCCTGAGGCGAGAACTTTGGGCCAAGACAATTGAGGTCGATTTGTAGCTTATAACGTTGTTCCAGTAGAAACTTCATTTTTATTATTGCACGAGACTATGGATTTTTTTTTAAATAACTCATGCTCATGTTTACTTGATGATCCATAAAATGGTCACGTGATGGTCGTCACTCCGCTATATCTGTAGTATATTGTGCCACGTAAAACAGATGCATAAAAACCGAAAGGATTGTGTACTAAAGTTAAACAGCTATGAGAAAATACATCAAGTTTGGATGGAAGTGCACGCGAGCTTAAGGTCAGTATTATTAAGTTTTTTTTGTTTGTAAAGAAACATTATTTTCTGTTGCTGAAAATAAATAAAATATTGATCCAATAGATAAGTTTAGTTAAATTTTTCACATATAGTAAATTCAAAAACCGCCTTTGTGGTTAGATTTCCTTATTACAGATCCAGAGGTTCCGGGTTCAATTCCTGGTGCTTCCAGATATTTCTGTGAAACAGTAGTTCTGAAACTAGGTCAACTCGACCTCGTGAGGACAAATGAGGAACTACTTGAATGGAAAAGTAGCAGCTCTGGTCTAGAAAGCTGATATATTTTTAAAAAAATCTAAGTACCACGTCTTACTTAAGTTTAATTTTGAGGAGGGGTACCTGAGTTTGCGTGTAGGGAGTGGGGAAAATCATTTTGGAAATCCCGTCCTCAGTACACTCGACCGGGATTCGATTCCAATCTCCCTGTCATTGGCAGTTGAGTCTGACATGAGGGTGATGCCTTATAGCAGTGTTTCACGAACATTTTTTTTATCTGAACCTTAGGAATAATATCTACCCGACCTGGCTACCCTAAGTGCCATTAATTTACATGTAGTTTCAAATGGCTAGTTTCATATTAATTAAATTAACTAACCTCTTTGAATTAATTTAAATAACAATACAGAATTTATTTCAATAACTTTTTAATCAAATATAATGTAGAGCACGATATTTTAATGAAAACGTGACTTTGTTATAAAGTTTAGGATATAGCCAATAAAGTATATTTCAATGGCTACTATAAGGTTGTTTTATTCTTGGGGATAGTTATTTTTAGTTTTTAGTTTTTATTTTGTATAGATAAATGTTTTTATCTGAATCGAATCCATTTCAGTGTTTTTTTTTAATTTAAAAAACCAAACAAAAACTACACAATATTTTACCGTAAATATTTGACTTTATAGTAAAAATGTATACGAGGCAAAACAGTTTTTCAGCTACAATGGTGATGTTGCTTCATTTTGTATGTGGGTTCTTCGAGTTTGAGGGATATGTTAATGTACTGATTACAACGCAAATCATTCTGAAGATCCAAGCGATTCTTTGTTTTAGTCTTGTTCACAGAAGAGAGGCTTTTCAACTTCACGAGTCCGAATGGACTTTTCCATGAGCAGGGTCCAAAATTCCGAGTACAGGAGACTTTCCAAACTTGTTTCCAACACTTGCTATTGTCAGCATTGCGTTAATTCCTCAAAATACTCCAGTTTTATTAAATATTTCTTATTTCAATATCTCATAATTTTCGACATGATTTTAGAAACCATCCCGCAACTCTCAGGAACATGCTTGCGTGCGACCCTGATTTGAGTCTCTTGGGAACCACTTCCTTAGAGCCCGGGTACGAGACGAGCGGCAAAGCGGTAAACGAAGCCAGCTATAATTAAAGCAGTAATTTCCCAAATTTCAAAGCAGTACTCTCATCCAATGGTCAACATGGAGTCAAATTGCTTGATGATCCAACTTAATTCCAAAGATTCCTAGTTTTTAAAGTATTCTTGTCGTTGTGGCAAACATTATTCAAGCATGGGCTCGACTCCAACTCTGAAATCAAGACTTTAACCTCAATATACATCAATTTTTATGGGGATTTGAACATTTTATTTATGTTTTTTGACGACATTTGCACTTCACCAGTTAAAATTTTCACTTGAACAGATGATACTTGCCCTTCATCAGCCTTCAATTAACTTTTCTTTCAAGATTTGGTTTTTGAAGACACATCGTCGTTCACTGACGACATCTCGAAATAGACTGAAGCCACAGCGGCGCCCAAACATGTAATGTCTCAAACACCGGCCTCTGTGTCGTAGTTAGCTAACGCGATAGTTTCGTGATGAGATATATTGCCGAGGATAGGGAGATCGAGGTTCGAATCTTGGTCGGGTGAACTGGGGGGTGGATTTTCCTAAATGGTTTTCTACTCTTCTTCCACACATATATGAGTTCACTTCCTCTAAATTCAACTTCCCAATTTCTAACCCATTTGAGTAATTAGTACTTAGACGTACATCTCGCAAGGGTAGTAAGACGTGGTGCTATAATTAATTAATTAATGTGTTGAGCCTGCCGCTCTCGTCTTTCATAGATAGGAAACGTTATTCTCCGTATCAAATAGTACAAACAAAAACTTGAGCCGCGGCCGAGGTCTTAGACCTTGTGGGCACCGAAGCAGGGAACTTGATATTAATAGCTAAAGGATTCATCGTGCTGTCCACATGACACCACATTTTCGTAAATGTTGGCAACTATCTTCACCAAAATGTGGTGGCCATTCGGTCGGTATGACTCGCTTGTGTACTGACGACATGGAGATTTTATTTAGTAGGTTTAAACTATCTTGAATATTTGTCACGGCCACTACGAAATTTTTAACAGGCCGTTTTTTTTAATGACAATTAAAAAATCTTGTTAATATTCTACAATGTTCATGATTGATATTCAAGAACTTTTGATTTTACCAAACGATGTCAATTAAACTAAAACGATCTATTGAAACAATATTTAATTTATTTGGATAAAAAACTGTTTTGCTTAAAAACTTGAAAAAAATAATAACTTTATCTCTCGCTTCATGTGCATTGTACATGAAATAGAGATATTAATTCAGGTAAATATGGCGTCAGAATCCAGTGTTTAATGTGCACTATCAGATTTGATTCATATTTGAGAAGCCGTTATTCGACGCCCAACCGAGAATAAAATAAAATGTTATCAGCCCCAAGATTAATGCATTCTCCTTTTCTTTCTCACTATAAAATAGTTTAAATGGGTTTGTCAGTTCATTGTTTTTACAGGCCATGAATTCCAAGCTCAATATGAGATGAATCCTCCCTGGAATATTTATTATTTGTATCATTTTCCCTATTTGTAATTTTAGAGTTTAATATATGGTTTTAGGTAAGGAATGACATTGTATTACATCCCTCCAGTTCAGGAGATAAATGATCAATATTTCTTCTTACTGAATAACTTAATCTTTTGCATTATCACACAGAAAGTGATGTAATTTGTAATAATTTATATTGTGAGATTATGATTAATATTGACATTAATTTGTCCTCGAACTCTCAAAAAAATGGGTTTTATTTGTTTCGTATACTTATTTAGAGATTTACTGACTTTATGTTTATATAAATATATATATAGAGAGAGAGAGTTTTGCATATAAAATTATATACGCATATGTGTTTTTAAATGTGTGAGTGTATTTATGTATATATATGTGTATATATGTTTATGTATACTTGTGTAGCCTATATATCTGTATGTATGTGTGTACATATATTTAGCGCATATGTGTATACATGTTTTTATATATGTATTATATGTAATTATGTATAAATGTATATGTATGTATATATATTTAGCCTATTTTATGTGTGTATATCTATGTGTGTATATGTATGTACATGTATAATATATGTATGTGTATGTATGTATATATGAATGTATTTATAAACTATATATATATATATGAATGTATTTATATAACTGGAGCTATATACCAAACGATTTAAATGGATTTAATTCAAAATGATTATTCTATGGTATTTGGTCTTACCTTGAAGAGAGATTGTGATTTCAATTTGAGCTTTAAAATTAATTAATAGTATTTTACTAAAAATCAAATTTTGGAAATTCAAATTTTTTCAAAAATGAATGAAAAATCTTTGGTTCTATATGGCTGTCCGACCAGCGTTTCATATAATATTTTTTGTAGAAATAACCTATTTTGTTAGTTTTAGTTCTAAAGTATAATATTCTAATTGAGAAAGGGCTTTGTGTACGATTGTGTCGTGTCATTTATATTTCCCGTTGTGGCTTCCAAATAAATATATTTGATGAGTATATACGATTTTGTGTTCATGCTGTGATTTGTTATTAAACTTATACAAAAGAAATAAAATATCATGTTTTCCCCAACTACACACATTTATAATAAAGTCAAGGTCTCCAGACGTTGACTCGAGAGATTTTAGGAATCGCGGATTCGAGCGTCCTTTCTCTACTTATAATTCCGCATCCTCCTTTCCTTTTAATCAGTTTAATTGGATCAACTCGTTAATTCCATAGTGATTGTGCTAAAGTGTTCTAAAAAATTGTTATTAAGTCTTATCTTTCTACTCTAACTTTATTAATTATTTAAGCACCGTGATATATATGGACATTTGCTTACAAATGCAACAACATTTATTGTTCAACCTTATGCAAGTATAGTTATAGTTTTTTTAAATTATACAAATGTGCATAGTTTGAAAGAAAAAATATGGTTTAAAGCAGGGCTTCCTCGCCTGCTTCATATAGTGGCGAGAATAGGAAATTTGCCTCAATTTGGTACGGCAGTAACTGTTTTGTAAAAATGCCTTAAGACTATGAAATAATGTTTCAGATAAAACGCTGGAGCTTTTTAAATAATAATTGAATAGCTATTAGTGGCTTATTCTAAATTAATTATATAACAAATAGTGTGAATATATCTTTTAGCTTTTATATTACTACCTCGTAAAATAAAACTGAAATAATTTGTTTAGGATAGTTCACCCTTACCAATAAAAAAAACTAGAGACCTCTGAACCAAAAGACGAAATATTTTTCTTACCACCACGTCTTACTATATCCGTTTGGGTTTTGCACATTTGTATTAATTACGCTAATGTGGTCATTGGCCGTCTAATATAGACCAGCAATTCTTAACCGCTGGGGCCACGATAGGTTTTTGGGGGCCTTTAAAAAACTAATTTAAAATTTTATTTTCTTATAACTGAAGTCAATTATCTTAAATTTTATGTTTTTGAAGAAAGAATTCCATGATCGTAATCTTGTAAGTACTATATAATCTCGATTTTCCGGGGTAATAAAGTGGAGGGGAAGCACGGATAATAGAAATCACGGATAGTACAAATAATTCCCATTTGTTTACCAATGCCAATCAAAATTTGTTGCTATTTGTTTCTACTTTTATATGAAAGGGGATTTTCTACAATGGTAAATATTAAAACAAAGCAGCGGAATCGACTCCGAATCTAATTTGGCATGAGAATAGCATTAGGTAATACAATTGAAAGAAGAATAAACAAATTATGGGAAAGTGTTCAACAGTAGAGGTCCCATTAAATATATTTAGATTAGATAATTTCCGTTTTTTTATTTGTTTGTTATTATAATCAGTTAATAAATCCACTATTTTAGACTAAATCTTAATGATTAATATGTTATTAAAAACCAAGGGGCCATGAAAATATTTTAGGATATTTAAGGGAACGCGAGCAAGAAAAGGCTAAGAACCTCTGAACTAGACCGAATATTATCGTTTTAGTGGATGTTTTAGGTGAGTATTTACATTATTTTAAGTAATTGTTGTATTTTTATAATTGGATTCAAAATATCGTATTTTTTAACAACGTATGACAGTGATTTTTATAGGCTATGTATATTTTTCTAAGAAGTTGATTAAATACTTACATAAAGATTTGTCAACAAATTGACAGAATATTTTGTTAATGTTTAAATTATGTGGAATTTTCTTTTACGATGCTATAAATGATAATTGTACACATTTAAAAATGTAAAAAATGTTTCTTCTAAAGTGAGTAAGATACAAAAAAAATCTATTTTGAACCATTTTAAATTAACAAAAAAAAATGGCAACTGAGTTTAATACTTTGCGTGTTTGTACAAAAATTTTGTTTGAATGCTGATATATTTTTTTTAAATCATCAATTGGGAATGCTCTTCACATAGAAAACAGTTTGGGTCAAAATAGCCCACATAGCAATGTGAAAAAGTTCTGCGCCAACTTCTGGAGTGTTAAAAGTTTAAACCCTCAGGGGAACTGCGAAGCAAATTCATCTCTTTCTTCGACGTAAAGGGTTGGAAGCGAGCTCATTGTTATTCATTGGTAAGCGTGACTTGAGACTATGTTTTGGACTGTGTGTTTGGTGAACAATCGTAGAAGAAATGCTCGTGATCTGAGTTCGATTCTTACTCATGATACGTGTTGAAATAAAAAAAAAAAAGTTTAAACACAACACCCACCAAAGTGAGGTGTTCTATTTCTTTTTTTAATGCATACCGTCTACAAAGCGGTCTTGTCTATACAAATATTCAGTGTCTTGAAGTGTTGTCAAGTTGGACAGAGCTTGTTAAAACGGTACTTGTGATACGTTTTCATCCTCCTACTCCCTCCCCCTTTGGTCTCTACTTGACCTCTCATGGGAATTTGTGTTCGCTAATACCTGATCAATGAGTGTTCTATTGATTGATGAGAGCAATGCAAAGGTACAGTTTACCCAAGAGATGTTTGACCGGAGAACATGGAAACCACCCAAGTGGGAGAAACCTCATATAAAAAAAAATCCCATGAAGATATGGATCAAAATAACACAGGAAAAAAATCGACTGCAAAATGGGGATATATGATAAACCTGTATTGTAAACAACCCCCTTACTCATAAAAATAATTACAATAAAAAAAATTAAAATACAGGTAACAACTTCCTTAATAATAATACATAGCACCGCGTCTTACTATCCGTTCGGGTTATACGCTTAAGTACTAATTACGCTAATGGGTTAGGAATTGGGAGGATTTAATATAGAGGAAGTGAACCCGCATTAGCGTGGAAGGAGAGTGGAAACCATTTTGGAAACCCCCACTCCCCAGTTAACCCGAGTGAGATTTGAAACTTGATCTTCCCATCCTCGGTAATCTAGTTCAAGATAAAACTTGCGCGTTAGCTGACTACGCCACCGAGGTGCGTAAACCCCTTAATCTTTACGATATTGGTTAGGTTAGGTTATGTCGATAACTGGCTAATTAATGAAACTCTCGATAAATGCAATTTCTGAAGAATACACATTTATTGCGGTGTTGCCATATCCGGCTCAGACAGTCCAACAAAACTGTGCGCTTCTGATGTATTCCAGAGAAGGTGCACAAATTCTCTCGGTGCACTTTCAATACGTAGCCATATTTGCCTAAGCAACACATCCCATCACGCCACTGAAAATATTTTCACTAATGTGTTAGATATGAGAAAGGGATAATTTATAGTAAGGGAACTCATATTTTTGACGAGAGAAAGATAGGGACGGCTAGGGGTGGGGGTTATCTCTCGGTAGGCCATCAGCGGCAAACAAGACAAGATGTGACTGATGACTTTGGCCGCGCTCCCACCGGTACGGGTGGGTCAAGAGTTAATTAATGATGTACTTAACTAACCTTAAAACCCTCTTCAGTGGCTAAATGGTCTAAGGTATCACTCTCAGGTTAGACTGGCCTTCTTATGAAGGGAAGATCAGAGCTATATTCCCGGTCGGCTTTATTGTGGATCGTTTTTCCTAAATGATTTACCACTCTCCTTCCACACAAATGCGGATATATTACCTCACAAATGCTTCTTTTCCCATCTATGCCTTATCAGAGACTGAAAGCGTTGCAGTTGTTTAGAAATTCTGGATTATTTACGAAGGGGTTTGATTTTTCTTAAAATGGTTTTCAACAAAATTTAGGCTTTAATTTTAACCAGTTATAGAGTTTAAACATTAAATTTAAAGTTTAAAAAAAGTTTGGTAACTTATGTAAAATCTTAAAAAAAAAAAACAATCCCGCAGTATCTATTGTGACCCTATCAAAATATGACTATTTGTTAAAGGATGGCTTGTTCTAGGTCTCTATCGTTTTACTTTAATATCAGAGGTACAAATATTGGCGTACAGAATAGTTAATATTTTCTTAAATTTAAACTTTATAGCCGTTGATATAGGTGTTGATAGCTTTCACCTAAAGTTTGGTAAAAACCATAATTAAAAATATAAAACCACTTCTTCAAAAATGCAGGATTTCCAAACGCATAAAACACCCTCCCAATTTAACAGCCTGAAGGGGGCTTTTCAATTTTTACTTTCTCATATAAATAAAGTTTTGTGATCGGGATAGTTGTCGGTATTGGTATTATGATGTATCTTGACGCTTTAAGTTCCCCCGAATCCAAAAAATTGGTAACGTAATTTAGTTTTTAAAATGGCACAAAGACATGGTAATTGAACCCTTGACCTCTGGCCTAGCACACTAATTCTCTCTCACTGATCTATCCAGGATACGTCCCACTCTCAGGGTCATACTTTTCTTATAGCTTAGGGATGGGTCTTAGAAAGATGTGGGGAATCACATGAGTCATCAGTGGCCGTGATTTTTTTTTCCACCGCGTCTTACTACCTGATAAAGTGATCCTACGTATGTATGATAGTTACTGTAACGAGTTAGGGATAAGGAAGTAAACATTTAGAGGTGACCAACCTTTATTTGCTTGGAAGGAGAGTGGGAAATCATTCATTAAAAACCACCCTCAGTAGACCCAACCGGGATTATAAACCCGATATCCCCGTCTTCAACAGGCCAGTCCAACACGAGTGTGACACCTTGAGCTATTTGAAGCCGGTTAATATAACTTGAATCCTACGAATCATAATGTTTTAAGTTTATACTGTTTACCTCTGTGGTCTTGGAGTAAAGTGTTCGATTCAGGATCCGATGTTTTTGGGTTCAAAACCAGCTGGGGTTAGTGCATTCTTATTGAGCGATAAAAATCCATAGCATATCTTTCTTCGGAGGGGAAACAAGACCATCATTACCATGTCGGTTGTGACATGTAAAAGAATACCTGGTAGGTATTTTAAAATACCTTACTGAAAAATTAGTTGACTCTTTCACGCTCGCTCATAAAAATGTCCATGTGTTGATATAATCAGTCGGTTCAGAAAGTACTCACTACATACCTCAAATAAAAAATAGAATATTTTTAGATTCCTATTATCCTGTTAGCAAATTATTAATATTTAATTCATTGGTTACCTGGTGGTCTAGGGGTAAGGTGTTTGACTTCTGTGCTGGAGGTCCGGGGTTCAATCCTCGATCCCAGCACAGATTTATCATATTGCCAAACCCTTCCTTTACCTCTGACAAGACGTGTATTAATCACAACTTGTGAATATGTATAGTGTCAGCCCTCCACCGTGGACCGGATCCCACGTTGAACTGAAGGTCCTCCATTTTCGTCTCACAATTACCCTATCATTACACACTAGCGTAAGTGCGTATAACCCGAACGGGTAGTTAGACGCGGTGCTAATAATAATAATACTATTACTACTACTACTACTAATAATAATAATAACAATAATAATAATAAATTTAATTCATTGCTATTTCATATTGTAGCATGTAAAAGCCCCAGCCTTACATGTAAGCATAAAATACCATAAATATGATTAACGCTGTGATTAAAAGTGCTAGTATATTCAAATAATATGTGTCAGGTGTTAACTCACTGTGGATTTATGTTGCCGGGTAACACCAATGCCCAAGGAAAGCTTCCCCAGTTGACCAGGCCAGTACCACCAGCAAATCGACGTCTTACTTTCAAGTCACGCTTCTAGAAAAGGAAGATAATTTCCTCTGGGCGCCACACCAGCAAAGAGCACTAGTGGTCACTCAGCACAATTTTGCAACTTAACCCTTCTTCCCTCCTTAGATGTCCAGAAGCTAACCTGTCCTCGAGTTCGTCAGGCGTCATCCCTCACTTCACATCATATAGTTTACTGTATCAATTCAACGGAGGAAGAACTTGGACGTAGACCTACATCGCCGAAGTATCTACGAGTCACTACGATGTGTCAGGCGTCGGTCTCACCGACCCATCACGAAGGAAGTCGCTTTTGAGAATTTAAGTATCTACAATTTAAAATATGAGTTAGATTTTAAACTCCTCTTTTGCTATGTCCATAAGACATAGTTATTTCAGTCAAAATGTTTGACTTTGCTTGCTACGCCTATAAGGCTTAGTTGTATTATTATTATTATTATTAGCACCGCGTCTTACTACCCATTCGGGTTATACGCACTTACGCTAATGGGTAATGGTAGGGTGACTGTGAGATGAAATGAAGGACCTACAGTTTAACGTGGAATCCGAACCACGGTGGAGGCCTGGCATTCCTCCCATTCACAAGATGTCTTGTCAGAGGTGGCTTAGTTGTAAATGTAACTCGTAACTCCTCTTTAGCTATGCCCATAAGACAAAGTTATTTCAGTCAAAATGTCTGACTTTGCTTGCTACGCACATAAGGTTTAATTGTAAATGTTACTCGTAACTCCGCTTTTGCTATGTTCATAAGACATAGTTTTGTGTCAGAACGTCTGACTTTATTATCTATAACCATGGACATAATTTTATGTGACAAAATGTCTGACTTTATTGTTTATGTCCATAAGACATAAATCTTTGTGTCAAGATGTCTGACTTTATTTTCTATGCCCATAACGCACAATTTTGAATGTTAGTCTTAACGCTCTTTTTCTTCCATAAGACATAGAGTTGTTCATCCAAGCTATGACATGTTTTCCTATACCCATATGGCGTATGTTAAAAGGAAGGGTTTAATGCTCTATTTATCATGGACCATACGTCTTAAATTACAATGTCAGTGTGTCTGACTTCTTTGTATATGTCCTTAAGGTATAGTTTTATATATTATGGCATAGTAATTACTCCCTAAACAATATGCCCATAATTAGGATATCTTTATGGCGGAAATCATGTTAGCTAACGTTTTTTTTATGACCTAGTTAGGTCAGTGACAGATAGTGGTCCCTAATGTCTCACTGTAGTGTATCTATTTAGGGTGAGCAACCTGTGGGAGCACTACTAGTTGGTAGTCGTGGCCTGAGGGAATAGTGTTTTACTCCGGCCCTTGTAGGAGTCGTATGTAATAAGTTATACTAATATTGTAAATTGTTAGTACTTATTATTGTGTGCCCTAGTAATGGATGGAAGTATAATTATACTATTGAATGTCTAGCCAGTACTTATTTGGAAGTGACTGGCCATAGTATGTTAACCATGTAGATGCCTGATTGCTCGCCATTTACTATTTGTAAAATGCTGGTTCCTCTTCAAGGAAATTACCTTTAGGATCTTGTAACCCTCTAGTGAGCTAACTTAAAGCTAACTAGCTTATTTGCATATTTATCTTCATTGTAACTCTATCAAATTAGGATTAAATACCCCTTGTTTTCATTCACTATAATCTCACTACAATTCATAAATATACCTATCTGGTCTTATTCTGGTATTAGCCAGGTTGGATTATCTTCACTTATTGTGGCTTATCCATACATAATTATTCTATCTATCTTTGAATGCCGTTATGTTGAGGCAGACACTCCGACCTAGGAGAATGAGCGTTGATCCTCATTTTAAGAGGTACTAAACTATTCTCTAATATATACTTTCTTACTTCTGTTAGTGCCTTGCCACTAAGGTGTTTATTTCTATTTCAGCGTATCGTAAAGTTTACGATAATGGTAAATGAATAAAATTATCTTTAATGACAATGGACTGTTTGATAAATAATGTATTTAAATAAATATGCAATTTTAATTATCTTGTTTACATTTGATTAAACTGATTTGTTAAACTTATATATTTCTATTATGTCTCATCCCTCCTAATAACTTATTTATTTAACTTTGTGTGTAATTGTAATCGTCACTTCTTCTACTTGATAGGAAAAGCAAGGATTCAATATTTGTAATATTTAATTGTATAAATCAGTTGGTAACGTGTCTTCCTATTGAGTTTAGGGTCCAGGGTTCTATTCTCAGAATGGCCGGTAAATGTATCATTGGTGAAATGTGGGTTTTCGCTTTTAAAGTGATGAATTAATGGCTCAGGGACAGGAGTTTTTGTCTTTTATAGGTTAAAGTTAGTTTTTAAGTCATGTGCTGATATAATCACTCGGTGTACGTTAAATAGCTAAAATCATAGTAATTCATGAGGTTTGTTTAATTTTCTGAGATCACATTCCATTTCAATCAAATATTAACAATATTATGAGGAAAGTAAACAAATCTTACTACCCATCCACGCCATCAGTATTTAGTTATATAGGTGGGGAAGCGATTAGGAATATTGAGTTTAGAATGAATGTACACGCATTTTTATGACATTGTAAGCAAAGTGAAAATAATTTAGGAATAAAAACTAAATATAATTGGTCGGGATTCAAACCTACATATATTTATCACTGGGAAACCATACTAGATTATCTTGACGTTAGTTCTGCATGCCTACCGATGCGTCTAGTATAATATCACAAGTGGTGTACTGAGGGTAATTTTTACTAAATGGTTTTCCACTCTCCCAACATGCAAATGTGGGTTCACTTCCTATAAATTCAACCTTCCTCATCCATAGTTTACTAGCGTAATTAGTACATATTCGTGTAACCTGAACAGGTAGTAAGACGCAGAGATAGCAACAACAAAAAATCACAAATATGAAATGTGAAGCCTTAAACGAAATAAATATTTGACAGCAAGTCAACTGTATGATTAATGAAATTAGTGACTTGGTAAGAAACATTTTGACAGATGTAAGTAACTTATTTTAGGAGGTCATCAAAGAAAGCAGTATAACATGGCTCCTAGACAGTCATTCAATTAAGAAACACATATATGCTGCATTTTTTAATAGTTGCACTTTTGAAAAACATATTTATATAATATATTTTCAATTATATAATTAATTTTACGATTTATTATTACATTTAAAATTATATAGAAAATAAAATAACTGAATTGACACTAATATAGTGACTAAATAAATTTCTCGTTCAAATTTTTGACCTTATTGTTAATGTAAGGCCCCCTTAAGAACAGTAAAGCAATTCATAAATGTCATAAACACCTTAGGGGATATGTCTGGAAGTAGGAGAACGAACAGGGGATGAGGTGAATACAAATGCCCTTGCAATTTGTTTTGTGACTATCCTATTAGATTACATCCTTACCATTTGCGTTGTGATTTGTGATGACCTATAAAATTACATCACTCGATCCCATCCAAGCTCCTATAACAGTTACCTTTCATTTCCTGGTCATTTGATTATCAACCGAAATACGTGAATATCTGGACTTATCAGATTGGAAAATATTTTAAACTATGTTTGCAAGTCTTTATGTAAATAGTTTTGGTTTGCATTGCAATAAACATCAAACTCGTTTACTGTTAAAGCTTTTGTCAACATTATATTGGCACTATCGCAGCTACCATGATGCTTTCCTTAAATGGTTATTAGGATTAACATGAGAAAAAAGTCCTTCAACTCGTGCGTGAGGGTTTTTACACTTTTGACCTGCATATTTAATCATTTACTTACCCTGATGCAGCTATGCTTTATAAATTGCATCTGCTTCCCTTTTCTGTATTTATTTTATAAATTCTAAAGTATCTATGTGTGTGTTTACGATAATAAGGGCCGATTCTGCGTCGGAGAATCTCTATAGTAAATATAATAGAAACTGGCACCATCATAAGAACTACCTTTATTAGAATTCACTGTGTTTGGGATATATGAGTGGAACGAAATGTATTTTCCTAGTTTAATTTAGTTTTGTAATTCGTGTTCATGTGTAACTCTCCCTATGTTCAGAAACTACTCATTAAATCCCTTAGAATTATGAGTATTGCGGCAATACGCGCGGTGTAATTCATTTCATTTCCTCCCAGAGTTCCGTTGTTTGCTAGGCGCTTTTATCTTACTGCCAGACCTCTTTCCTTCTACTATCATAATAGGGACGTGACATCCCTTGCGGTTATTACGTCATAAGCAAAGGGTTGGATTGGGATAATGGGCGGAAGGGTTCGGTACACTACCCTACCAAATCGCCTTTTCCTTTCAACTCGCCTTTCTCTCTCTTTGCCAAACCTCAACAGACATCCAACCATTTTAAAGTTAGAATCGACCCCTGCTGCTTAATGACAATGCACGACGCGCAACCTAATATGTCCCGAACAAACTGAGAAAGAACAGTGCACAAGTCAGTGAAAATATTTACATAATTAATATGCTTACTTCCTTCACCTCTGACAAGACATCTTGTGAATGTGGGGAATGCCAGGCCTCCACCATGGTTCGGATTCCACGTTAAACTGTAGGTCCTTCATTTCATCTCACAATCACCCTACCATTACACATTAGCGTAAGTGCGTATAACCTGAATGGGTAGTAAGACGTGGTGCTAATAATAATAATATGCTTACTTCATAACCCACTTCGGTGGCAAAACAGTCTATTCCGTTTCCCTCACAATGGATTAGATTTCCGATGATGGGGAGGTCAGTGTTAGAATATCGGCCAGGTGTATTAAGGATGGTTTATCCTAAAGGGTTTTCCACTCTCTCACCACGAAAATGCGAGTAGATTTAATCTAAATTGTACCTTACTAATCTCTAACTCATTAAAGCAATTAGTACAAAAGTGTATAACCCTAACGGGTAGTGAGAATATGTATATATGTTTTGTATAACTAATTGATACCCACACCAAACTCACGTGCTCTAAATGTCAAGATAATTTAGTCTGGATTGCTGACGATGGGGAGATTGGGGTTATAATCCAGGCATGGTGGGCTTTCCCTCCACTAAAATGAAGGTACTTTTCCTATAAGGCATCATCATACTTTCAAAAAACAATATTTGGTGAAAGTCCTGTGCAGGTTCACTGTGGGTGTTTTTACCAATTATATTTATAAGTGTGATTTTACCATCACCTCTTAATACTAATGTGTGTGTGTGTATTTCCAATGACTACCCTACTCTACATAACCAAATAAACAAGATTTTTATTGGTTGTCTATATCCATTTGGGCTATCCACATTTAATTTTATTAATAGAGTAGGTATTAGAAATTTAGATTTTAGAGGAAATGTACGCGCATTTTCGTGGGTGGAGAGTGTAAAAATATCTAGGGAGCACTACCCTTAGAACACCCGGCCAGGATTATTGCACCGACTTCATAGTTTAAACTCAACCAGACGGGATATATACTTATTCCTTGTATCCATCGATGCGGGTGTATAAACAGTTATTTAAATATGAGATGTGATTACTAATTAAAAACATTGTATTAAGGTGGAGATGTAGGGGACGTGAAAAAGGTAGGTGTAATTGCAAATTTTATAGTTAAACATGTTTTTGCTAAAATCAATCAAATATTGCTTTAGTAAAAACATAAAGTTTAATTTTATTCATATGGTGATATCAACCATGGTTGAATATCTGTCATGAGCATAGCTGCATCAGATGACAAAGTTTTTAAATGATAAAAAGTTGACATGTATTCAAGAACATTTGATGTCAGCATGTGTAGAAAATTAAACTCTACATTTTTAATGAAACAATATTTGACTTATTTTGACCAAAAATAATTTTAATATTAAAACTGCTAAAACACTTACATTTTTAGCGTTCCTTACATCTCAACATTAAGGGAGAGCACTGAGGAGCATTGCAGACGTTTATAAATCTTGAATTATTTATCAAGGGGTTTTATTATATATAATATTGTTTCGACCAAAATGCTTGAGAAAGTTCTCGCAAGATTAAATGTGTTTTTTTAATGGTGACAACTTACATAAAACTAGATAAAACAATCTCACAGTTTCTTAAAATGGTCTGTTGTGACCCTATAAAAAACTTAATTTTGATAGATGAATTCTAAATCTAGGTTTATAACCTTTTGCTTTAATCTCAGAAGTAGAAATTTTCGCGTAAGGCGTCGCTGAATTTTAAAATTAAATTCTACCTCAAAGCTATAACTTTTTAACTGGTCTGAAACCCGCTGATAATTTTCGCCTACATTTTTGACACTGATATTTAAAAATATCAAACACTTCTAAAATAATGCGGGATTTTTAAGCGTCTTTAACGCGTATCATTCATTGTTCTACCACGCAACGTGATTTAGTAAAAAACAGATTTGACAAAAATAATCACAGTTAACATTATACTTTAAATTTATTATAAAATGATAATAATCAACGCCAATCTTAATAAACCACACCTTTACTTAAAGTATTAATTATTAAAGCGTTTTACATAGAGTTATATTATAGCCGCTATGGTAAATTTAAATAAAGTGTGGAATTGAAATTTGCTCCCACAAAGTTATACTCAGCCATAATAACTTTGAAGAAACAATTAAATTCACTTTTATAACTAAAATATGTCCAATGGATGAGATTATATCAATATTTAATTTTTGACCACCCGGAAATAATATAAAATACTTTAAATTAGGATTGGGACCCTTAAATTACAGAAGTTTTTTTTTAAACTCAGCTTCTTACAAATAAAGTAAAATCTTTTAGAGTTAATATGTTATTTACGTTACATGTGTGGAATGTAATAATTAATCATTAATAAATTTATAATTGGCTATAAACAGTAATGCAGATTCTGGAAAAGGGGAGACTTGCTTTATGTTACCATGTAAAACCAATCAATGTGGGCAACAGTGCCCAAATAACGTTTGACGTGGTTAAAATTTTAATAGATAGAAAAAAAAACCTGCCCTTATGTTAATCAGAGCAAACATAATTAATTAACTTAGTATGTAACATTAGTTTTTGATTTTATCATTATCAGAAAAATAAAGTAAAATTAATTTATTAAATCAAACCATTCTGGCATCGCTAAAAGACATAACCCCTCCCCCATCAATCCTTCCCAACAGTCAAGAAATAGTTTAACGACTTAAGGCCTTCTCTAATTTAGGTGTTGGGCGTAGCTAGGCAAACTATCCTACAGTTATGTGTGGAGGAATATCATACCTCGTGGGCTCAGTGAATTAGAAGTTGCTACCTTTCAATCTCGACGGAGTGTACACAATCCGCGCTACAAATGACGATGAAAAACAGCCGTTCGATGTTCCACCCAACAGTGCCCTCGAGTACTAAAGGGTGACGTATGCGGACATACATTCACTAACGAGAAATATATGTGTTTGTGTTTCCTCTCTCCTATTAAAATATGAACAGAGAGTTTCGAATCACCCTGTACACACTATCAGGCTAGGGCTGAGTAATGTTAGGCTAAGGAGAACTTCATACGCATTTGTGTGTAGGAATATTGGGAACATAACCAAGAAAGACATTTTCATATCACTCAACCATGATTCAAACCTTAACCAGTGGCGTACCAACAACTTTGGGGGCCTGGGGTGGGAGTTTCCTCCCCCCTCCCCCTATTATTAAGCACTACCCATATTGTGCCTCTACTATTGTCACCACAAAACCAAGGCTTAATCTTACTTGTATATTCATAAAAACTATCGGAAAAATAAATATGTGGAAAGAACTAACTATCTAAGTATTAATATAGAACTTAAATGAAAACTAAAATTAAAAACACAGAATTTGCGTTTTTTTAATTCTTTTTTAATGTGTAGTTCTTATTTTAATTAAAAATGCTTGATTTTCAACTTAAGCCCTTACTACGTATATGTTTTGGTGTATTATAAAATTAGACTAAATATTTAATTAACTTCAGTGCTGAATCCGTATGTTTTGAGCATTATTTGCTAAAACATTTTCAAACATTGTTAGTTTCAAATGAAAGTAGTGTACTGATAATTATGTGCTCCAAATTATAATATTAATATTACTTATGATTAGAAACTTAAACTAGGTTATATGATTTATTTCTTATGCCATAAAAAATTATGTTTGAAGGCATCTTAGAATTACTGACAATAATATATGAATAGAATAGGTTTAAAAAATTTGTATTTAAGATTTTTATGAGACACATTTTTAATTTTTAATAAAAATTCATTTTATGGTGCACCACTAACCCTGACTTTTTCATTACACCAATGAATTTACAAGAATCATTTTAACTATCGGCCCTGTGGTCAGCACACCTGGGTACCAACCTAGGGGTGCCAGGTTTGATTCTCGATTGGTACCATGGGTATTTTTCCCAAAAGGGGATCCATACCAATGGTTACCAGGGTCTGGTTAGTTGGGTTAAGAGTTACTACTGGTTACACACTCTCATTCACTAATGCTATCATATCATCTCATCATGATATGGAAATAGCCGCCACTGAAAAGTATAAAATACTTAGCACAACATCTTAATAACCATTCGGGTTGAACGCTTAAATACTAATTACTCTAATGGCTTAGTAATTGGGACGATTGAATATAAGGAAAGTAAACCCCAGTGTGCGTG